>PNEQ01071255.1:0-11570 GCA_003012365.1 Medauroidea extradentata
GAAAGCGAACTGCAATTTTACCCCTTTTAAAGACTACATGTAAATTGCACTAATTCGATCTGCCTTGTAGTTTTTGTGTGTCAGAATTGAACATTTGCACGCAGCTTTTAACGGAATTCGAGCCCAGAACCTCCCGGAATTTAGACCTGAGTGACAAACAACTGCGTCACGTAACGTCGAAATAATTCATGAAAATAAACTTTATTGAAAAAAAAAATATATATGTATATATATATATATATATATATATATATATATATATATATATATATATATATATATATATATATATATATATGTGTGTGTGTGTGTGTGTGTGTGTCCTGGGCTCATAGAGGCTGTACAACACCACGTCTCGATAGGTTACTGTAGTGAAACTCCTGTATAAGTTGTTTCTCGCTGCTCGTTCCTGCTTTTCGGATCGTCTGCCTTGACTATTGACCAACTAAGTTTTATTCTTAATAATCACGTTTCTTATAAAGAAAAAAGTTACATACATATTTTTTTAAAAATATTTACATAAGTATCACCTTGACGCGAACAACACCTCAATATCGCTTCTTTTTAGATAGCTATCGTGGGTTGATGGAAAACAAATTTTGTGCTTTTTCACCCTTTTGGGTGTCGAATTTCGAAATATTTTAAATTTACATCTTAGACATTTGCATAAGTATCCAACTGAAGTGTAAATCACATCGCTAGCCCGCTCAGTCGAATCAAAATCGATCATTCACTAAAAAACATATCACCCCTGCACAGTATTGAGAAATCGAATTTCGAAAAATCTGAAAACTGTTTTGCGATAATTTCTGTAATCATCATCCTGAAGCAAAAATTAATTGTATATCTCGATGGGTTCGATAGATATCGAGGATTTATCTAAAACACGTTCAAGGTCTTTTCACCACTTAAGAGAGTAAATTTCGAAAAACCCTTTAATCACGTTTTAGAATACTTTATTAGTATCTCGTGGACGTAAAAAAAACAACATTAGCCCGCTGGGTTCAAGATATATCGACGATTAATTGAAAACGCTTTTCACCACTTTTCACGTCCTTAGTTGGCGAATTTCGAAAATTTCTGAAATTGCTTTTTAGTTATTTGAGTAAGCATCAATCCTAAACAAAAATCACGTCTCTATATAAAAAACTATGGGATCGGTATATATCGAATGTGAGTCGAAAACTCATATTACCCCATTTTTAACCAGTTTAGGGCCGAATTCGGAAAATATATTTTAAATGGTACTTGGGATACTTACAAAAGCATCAATTTAAAGCAAAGAGTACTTCGATATCTCGATTGATTCGATAGATATGGAATGATAATCGAAAACACATTTAACGTATTTTCACCCCTTTAAATAAATAATTTCGATATTTGTAAAAGTAACCAATTAAAGTTAAAATCACGACGATAGCCAATTGTATTTCAAAGATAAAGACGATTCATTCAAAACACATTTTGCCCCTTTTTACTGCCTGGGGGTCTAATTTCAAAAAAATACCTAAAACTACTTTTTGGGTATTTACGTAAGCAATATTTTGAAGTGAATATCAACTCTCTATCCCGAAGGGTTCGATAGATATCGATAGTTGATTGGAAACACATTTAAGGTCTTTTCAGCCCCTTAAAAGTTGAACTTCGAAACATTTTTGCGAGTGTCCTATTAAAGTAAAAATCACCATGATTGGCCGTCGGGTTCGAGCTCTATCGACGTTTCTTCGGAAACACATTTCACCCCTTTTCACCCCCTTAGAGTTCGAATTTTTTTGAAAAATCCCTTCTTAGTGCTCGCCTACGACCTGAAGGGAACTCCCACAAAAAAATTTCACGATTATAGGTCCAGTGGTTTGGGCTGCAGTTTGATATGACAGTCAGTCAGTCAGTCAATCAGTCAGCTTTCATTTTTATATATAGAGGTGTTCTTTAAGTTCAATATACCGCTGCAGTTTACAAAGTCCCTGAATAATTGCGACCAATTTTTAGTAGCAAATTTGCCAGAGAATAGAGACGTGACTACGTTAACTATTGTGTGGACCAACAAGTTTGTTCTGAACGTACCGCAAAGTGAAAATGTGAAAGTGTAGTTAATGGAGCGAGCAGAGGAACGGAGGGAAACTAGTGAGATAATTCGCATAGGACATGATAATAATTAGTTTTCTGACCTGCGTGTGGAGAGGATATGTTACTCAACAATGTTGTATAGTTTGTACTGTGGTCCTTACATAGTAACAGCGCTGCGGTATGGACAGACGATGATCGAGTGAAAAGGCAACCTAACGTACGTAAGAAAACGTACTTTGATATGTGCACGAGAAACAGTTGAAATCCTCAAAGTGCCTGGATCCTTGATGCAGTGGAACTTGTCCTATATCACTTTGATAATCACCCGGAGAGCAGTACCCAGGGCACATCAAGAGCAGAGGGTACACTCTACATCAGTGTACAGAGAGTCCTTCATGAAGCATGTCGTATCATACTTACATTATGCACTATGTTTCACCAGCAATGTGGCAATGACGTACACTTCCTAGCATATTTTCTGCATATATGAGGTGACCTTCATCAGGAACGTCATCACAATCACTCTCAGTTCTAGAATTATGGGCTATAATTTGTTGACAAAACTTGTATAACAATGACCATGCAAGCCACGAAGGTAATAGGAGAGTTGAACGTATAGGAAAGCAGGCCTACTGAAGTACTGGATGCAGAAGAATTAACAGAAAATATTTTTTTTTTCCGAATCAAGAAATTCTGAATTGAAAATTCAGTCAAACTGCAAATAAAAAGGATAGACATACACTGAAACAAACAACTAATTAAGGTTTCTATGTAATTCGACAAAGACGACGGTGGACAACACACGAATGTCTATACAACAACAACAGGCTACACTGGTTGCAGTCAACGTAGAGTGCCAATAGATTCCGAACTGGAACTGCTTCCTGGACGAATAAATGGACAGGCGAACAGGAACTTCTTGGAAAAGTTGCATATCCTACTCGAGAACGTCTCATTACATTCCGATGACATATATAACATATTACTAACACTGCAATCTTCCGGTATTAGGCGCGTTTTAAGACCTATTGCACGATACTGCGGCGCGTTTATTTAATTTTACGTATATTCGCTTATTAAACTGTTCAATACGACTTACTGCTTTGCCAGACGACCTTTAAATGTGCAGAACATAAATGACGAAGTTGTCAGATTTAAATTTATTTTCCTTAATTTACTGGAACAATTCACCCGTCATGGAAATAACATAATTATTTCTATGTGTAGTTGACGGGATTAGTTCGTGTTGTTTGGATGGTGGCCAAACATTTCTGGGAATACCAACAAGCAACCAACCACGTTTCAGTTTCAGGAAGTGACTTCGAAGCGGAAAGACAGTTCTGCAAGCGCAGGATCTGGTTAGAGGCCACACAGCACGGTAAAAAAGTCGTGACGCATAAAAAACACCCAGCTCGTGTCCCGTCTCCCTTCACCTGACCACCGCTCATTATTAAGGCGAATTCCATCGCGGCTGCCTCAACAACGGACAGGAATTTCATCATCCAGGGCGCCGTATAGTAGTTGTGGGAGAGGAGGGTAGAGGTGGAAGGAAGGCGGGAACTAGCGCATCCTGGCGGCGGGCGCAGGAAGTTCGGATCATGCGCGTAAACAGGGGCGAGGGGGAAGTTTCGCAGGTCCGGTAGGCTACACTACCGCCAGGGGAAGGAGGGGTGGAAGGCACAGGCAGGCCAACCTCACAATAGGCGGGACAGTAGCCGGTCAGTTCAGTCAGTGGCGTGCGTCTAGTAACGGTCTAACCTAGCCTAGCCGGCTTCTCTAGCGGCTGTCGTGTGTCCTCTAGGCTCTCTACACATCTCCGTCAATATCTGACCTGATAAACTAGAGATGTACGAGAGAGTTAGTTGACTTGTACGACGTTACCTGGTACTGCAACTTCGTGACATACTTACGTCAGCTACCTGGACAAGAAGGACTTTGTTAGCTCAGGTAAGTCCGTAGTCACTTACATTATAACGTACCGACTCTGTGTGAGCTCTCATTATAACTGCAATAATACTTTTAATATTTGTCTCACATTGATTTCTCATTAAGACATCGCTAGTAAGCTACTAATTGCTGAAGGATATGGAGCCAGTCAAAGTTGAACAAACATACCATATTATATACAAAAATAACTAACAAAATAAGTATGGCAGTGGTCCTACTAAAAGGCACTATGTAGAAATAAATACGTATAAGCGTACGTAAAAGTTTGTGTGCTATATAATACGTTTAATTTATATATACAATCAAGTATGTTCCGTTTAGTTCAGTGTATCACATTAGGTAATATTGACGAGGTAGTTCACCCAAAATTTTAAATGCTTTAATATATCTGATATTTGTGCGAGATATGGTTTGTCATGTAGACATACACTGAGACTATTTTTTACTATAATGAAGCTTTCAAAGTTTTTGTATGAAGGCATGCCAATGGAAAACCACCTTGATTAAAACAGTTTTATGCTTAAAATTGAAACCGACTTATTGAAAGCAGGCGTAATTCCCACTGACGAACAGTGAACAATGCCACAGGCTACAGGACCTGTATAAAAACTGCATTGAATTATATTTATAGGCTATTTTTTAATGTTAAGAAAATTGTCAACCTTTAATTGTAAATTCAATAAGTAAAAAATAGGATATGATAATATACTCAATGCGCTTTTTACACATGTCTTGACGTGGCCCATGAAACTCCTCTTCGGTGGTAGTTATTTCATTTCAATGTCAGTTGGTTTCCATTTTAAGCAAATTTGGACTTTTACACGCCATTATACAAAAAATATAAAAAGCTAAAAAATGTCACTACAGTAAAAAATAGTCACAGTTCATGTCTACATAACAAATCATATCGCGCACAAGTAGGGTGATCCACCCCTTTATAAAATGAGACAATCTGCCTGGTCCAGGACAGATGCCCGTTGAGTGTTGGCTCGTCGCTCACCAGTTCCACAACTTACTGAGACTTGTAAATAAAAACAAATATTTGGTAAGTGTAATTGGTAAACAGTTACATAAGTTCACACGCACTGAGGTCGTGTTCCAGTTGGCGAGTTCAATGCTGTTCAGTGATAAGTGGTTTGCTGTCAGCAGATACTGCCGTACCATTCTCAACAACTTGTTGCTGTGTTATCATTCCAGTATACACGAGCGACATTCCACTACAGTCGAATATACAAAATACTACTTAACTGCGACCTTATTCGAACACCGCATTAAATTACTCTGTAAACACTAGGAAAGTGGTTTTCTCGCTTGAAATTAACAAAAAAAAAAAAAGATATTTTAATTTTTTTTATTTTTCCACTATTTTTGTTACTGTAAAGAAAATTTTATCTCGCAGCAAAATATACAGGACTAAAAAATAAAAAACGTAATTTAATTTTAAAGTGAACTTTTGTCGATAAATACTGGCCCTTTTACACCAATCAAACGGTTTCTATTAGAAAAATGCCTATATTAGTTTGTGTGTTTTTTTTTTATTTATTTTAGGACATGCACCCAGATAGCATGTAAGCTTGCGGCAAGCCTGCAATTGACTTTATTTAGGCTTGCCATTACAAGCCCTATTCGATAAGTTTGTTTCTAGCTTGAATCAAGCCTAATTTTTACAATTGTATCCTGCCTTGTACAAGGCAAGCTTGCTACAAGCTTGCAGCAACATTGAATCAAGCTTTCCTCGTGAAACTAGTTAGCTTGAGTCGAGCTTATGGTTTGGCATGACAAGCTGGCTGCAAGCTTGCAGACTTGTCATGGCAAGCTTGATTCAAACTTATTTTGCTATCAGGGAAAATACTTATCTACGATAACAAATTCAAACGAACATACGGAATGAGTAAAATTATTGTTTTCTGTAATACATTTGAGTAAAATTATACGTATGAAATGAAATCAGTTCAGTCATTAATTTCCTAGCAAAAAAATAATAAAAATTTCTCTAAATAATTAATAGTAAGTTGCAGTATGGGTGTGCGTATCCAGTGAAGACCGAGGGGGGGGGGGGCGGCAGTCTTATTATCAGACATGTAGGTATTATTAATTACTGTGTATGTTGAGGTAAGCGGGGTCACAGTGGTTAGGCCACTCGCCTCCCATCAAGGTTCGATCCCCGGCTGGTCGCATGTGAGGGATGTGGCAGACATTGCTCCTGGCTGGCGGGGCTCCCCCCTCCCTCGCTCTATTACGTCACTGCTCATATGTAAGTTGGGTCTCACTTGATATCCCGCATTCATTCATCTCTGGTCCTCTAGCTGGCTGACAACAGTACCCATGGTTGAGCCCTTACATCGGCGCATGGTCCTTTGCTTTACAACATGTGCTGTGACAACATACCCTTGAAAACAATAGCTACATGTATGATTGGGCGATATACACCTGACACAACGTAGCTGCCTGCAGACCAATAACAAACATCAAATATTACAAAGCGGCATTCTTACTGGCTCAGTCAAATAGGGCAACAGCTCCACGTACAAGAGAAAGCCAGTAATCTTCTGGTAAGCTGAACGTGCGTTGAAACCCAACAAAAGTCAAGTTTTCCCGCCATAAACCATTATCTGTATGTATATGTAATGTTTACGTAAACACAGACTTTTATAACTAATAAATATGAGGGTTAAACATAAAACAAAGGAATATGGAACAAGGTAAGTGGAGGGTTCGTGTACTTGTTACATAGTGGCGAGGAAATGTTGCGTGAGGCTCTAGTAGAGAACATGGCACAAGAACTGGTATATGATCGCAGGTGTAGCCACGTACTGGACAATATCTCTCTTGTTCTGTGTTATATGTGTGTAGTGATGACTAGTACAGTAGTAGTATGTAATGTCTGATGTTTGCACAACTAATATCCTCCCTCTACCTCCTCCTCATTCAACACCAACATAAGGGGGCCGTACAGCTTCAGTCGTTACAACAAAGACTGCTCTACATAACTGACAGATGTCTGTTTACAAACTGCAGTCAAATACTGCTACACGAGTTATACCCACTTCAAGTTACCCACTACTCATTCAGTTAAGGTACATATTCTAGCGGTCAAAGTGTGTTCATGCGCTACTTGTTATGTATGAAAATATTCGCTCAGAAGTTTTTATAACGTATAGGTGTGTACTGTACACATTTATTATGACGTCATAGTATGATGTGTCAGCACTGCAGGTCTCATAGAGGGTATATTTTGTCTGGGAGAAGACTGCACGCTAGTTACAGCCTAGGGGCTAGGGTGAGACGTGATGCACGGACCTGTGTCGCCTTTATAGCTTCCGCACTTCCTAGCCTCGAACACACAAACACTTTTCCCTCAGGCGGCCGCCTTAAGAGGACGGGTACATAATTCAACGCTGAAAGCACTAATCTATAACTGTGGGTTTCTTGAAGCCAATTTGCGAAAATTAAACAATAGCAATCCTAGACAATAGTTTTAGGCAACGCTTTAAACTAAATTGTTTCCAGTGTTACGAACTTGAGGCACAATCTCTGACGCCGGAACTTCGTGCCTTTAACTGCGGTGCAAGAGATCACGCGTAACGAATTAGTAATTCTGTATAAATATTTACTCATAAAGTTGGCAAATACAATTATCTAGGATTGTCATTAAGTATTTTATCCATATTGGCTTTGAAAAAAGCGTAGAAATCAATTGATGTTTTCAACTGTTATTTATCTAATACTCACTCTTAAGTTACGTCACTTTATTATTCGACAATTATTACTACCGGCGTGATATTGTACAAGGAAGAATAATTTCTACTGTTAGAAGTTTCAAATAAACTCTCAAAACACGCTTCGTTACTTAAAAATTCTCCATTTTCATATGGATATTTCGAAGGTTGTAGCAAGATGACATGTATTATATGATTTCTTTACTTAGTATAACCATTTTCGATAGGTACTAAAGACCAAATAGCTAACTACCAAATACGTTATTATAATTAGAAATTGTAAACAAGGTCACGTGACCACAAAGCCCAGGCGTCGTTAATTGATCGTAGGGACTTAGGGCCGGGGGTAGGGAGGAGGCAAGTCGCTACACAGACATTGGCGAGGGGTCGTTGTGCAGGGGGGTAGGGAGGAGGCAAGTCGCTACACAGCCATGACTTGCGAGAGAATGGTTTGTGCAACAGTTAGTCTCAATACCTTAGTGAAGATAGGCAGCTCTGCTTCAATATAAGGCCAGTGAGTGGATGTTTTATCTCCCAGCTTCTTGGAGTTGTACATGCTAATATATGCCTTGTTCTGATTGTATCAGTCAGGTGAGTGACGTCTCCGCTGCCAATAACAGCAAAGCAGAGCTGTAGCAGACAGCAGTGTCTGGTATGGCAGTGAGTATAGCAACTAGTACAGAGAGTGGCTGTGCTGGGATCAATAATCACACCCTCTATACACCCCAGGACAGTGGAAGGGGAGGGGAGAGGCAGGGAACAGCTGTGTTACGCCTGCGTATTGACATTCAGCTACTCTCATCCCAGCGCCTTGCGTCATAGAGTGTCAGTTTTATTTCAGAGGAAATATTTGACGTCGGAGCGAGGCGTCAGTAATAGAAGAATAGAGGGAGCTAAGCCACATGAGCCAAGTAATGATGAGACAGTTATTCTGGGGACGGTATTAGTTCAGTAAGTGTACTCTTGTGTCTTACAACTACTCGTCCACGGAAATATGTCCACATGTAACATAGTTGCTAAAGGCTGCAGTTTACACCTACCTGTATAGAAGAGAACCAACAATTATTATAAAACACGTTAAGTGTATGCATGGGTTCAAATGTGTTCTCTTATCATGTTTCCAACTTGTTTGTTCTCTACGCGTAGTTCTAGACAGCAGATCCCAGCAGTTAGTGCTACATGTTGACAGACTTCAGTGGACGAGTGGTTGGACAAGTAAGATACAACAGTACACGTACTGAAGCCAAATAATTATCACGTGTACAAAGTTATACCTTGTACCACTCACCTGCAAACGTGTTTATATATGTAAGAGATGTTGGTCTTCAGCGCTGGTGAGGGGCGACATGAGGTGGGTATGGAGCAATGCCGGAATGAAGGGGCGGGGGAAACAGGAGATCCCCGAGAAATCTCGCCGACCAACGGCATCGTCCGGCACAATTCTCACATGCGAAAATCCGGGGACCGACTCCACTGGTAATCTAATCCGTATCGTCATGTTGGGAGGCGAGTGGTCTGAATATTAGCCCCCCCCCCCCTCATAAGTCAAGTCTTGGCTGAAATATAGGTATCCAATCTGTGGCCGGAGTACGTAGTGTGTAGACACCTATCGTGAGATACTCGCATGTTTAATCAAGAAATGAGTGGTCCTACTTAAGGGCGGTCAGTAGCCGCCATTTTGGAATAATGGAACTTCTGCGTTTACTTTGGCCAACAAACTTTCTATAATGTCTTATGCTTCGACAAGGCAGAGGGAATAGTTTCTTACATTGTATACAGTTGGCATTGTTTAACTACTATTGTTTATAATATACATGTGGCCATCTGTAGAAAAATGTTACTTTCTTCCTCCGGGAGGTTACTAGTAAAAAACTACGAATGGTAGTGAATGTGTGACAGTTTGGTAACTCGTAGGAAGGCAATATCTGCGTCATGTCAGCCGGGAAATATTAACATATCTCATTTTATGGAACTAAGAGTGGAAACTGAAGAATCCGAAGATGACAAGTACTTATCCCTGTTAAGGTGACCGCCTAGGTGAATGTGTATGTGTGTTGTAGTTCCCAGCACACACATCACACCTCGCCCTAGCTTCTAGGCGCAAGTATCTAACTGGCGTGCTGTCTTCTCGACAACAACTAGCCTCTATGAGACATTCTGTGGTCACTTAATATGTGAGGTCAATACTGCATGTATTCTACACGACTATAACTTTAAAACACTCTGCGCCGATACTTATGTACCTAAAAATATGTTGACAGGTAGTTGGATCAACTAAGCCCTAGCCTCGCGTCATTCAAACATTTGAGATGACATAGGCTGTATTACCAGTTCATTCATCCTTAGTTCGGTCTTATATTGTCTTCTGAGATCACTCCGGGCAAATATAATAGTCCTAACAACAGCCACCGCCGAAATTCCTCTTCCCCTGCGTGCGTAATTCTTCCGGCTCTATTGAGGCGTTAAGGTGGCCCAATAGTCATGTTTATTACGAGCCTGCAGAATTTTGAAACTTATAGCGACTCAGATTGAAGTGTGACTCCTTTTCCTAAACATAGAAACATAATGCGTTTTCCGTAGTTTCGTAAAAAAATCAATAAAAGTAACTCGTTGTGACGCACTCCTAGCGAAGATATGGAGTGAGAGCGTTCAACATGGCAGAAACTTATTTTTACATTACCAATAAAGTGTAAGTTCTTATTAAGTTTTATCAACCACTGGTTTGAGAAAAGTGGGGAAAAAAAATAAATAAATAAAAAGCACACCATAACTTAAAAAATAATTGTTACCATAAATACGAGTATTTATGTTTTTTTTTAAATTTTACATTTCAGATTTCAAAATTGCTCTCTATTACTTTCTAAGCTGCATCTTACAATTAATTCTAAAACCATCAAAAGACGATAAAGAAATTTCATGAAAATTAAAGAGTTTGCATGTATTGTGTTCAAAATTTCATGATAAAAATTTTAATTTGAAGCAGTCGAACATACGATTTGAAGAACGCAATGTCCTATTTCATCATGTTTTCGGTTCTACATTATCTTCGATATGACACGATGTCCGCATGTCATACGAGAATGGAGAGAAGAATGTCGCTGCTGGACTGCATCGTCATGTATCCACTACGTCCTCAGCTCCTTGTAGCTGCTCCAGCGAGTGCACAGTCGTACATGTGACGAGGTAGCGCAGGAGTCTGTGAGTGTGTTTATGCCACAGTTCTCAAGGACGAGTTTCATAAACAACGACCCAGTTGCGGAAAGTAAAGTAACTGACATGTGTCAAAATGTAAGTTTTCCTTGAACGGCCTGGGTGTCGACGACTGAGAAGTTGCTTAGCAGCAGACAATACAATATTGTTCGCCCACTTAGTTCACTGATGTCGGCTGTTTCTTTACTTGTCTCAGTCATGTTACATGAAAGTAGGGCAGGCTGCATGTACAGCTGGGTCTCAAGATACAGAAGGTATACCTAGTGTGGAAGTGGCTGTCCACTAAGTTGACTGGTGTCGGCTGTCTCTTTACCTGCCTCAGTCATGTTACATGAAAGTAGCGTAGGCTGCATGTACAGCTGGGTCTCAAGATATAGAAGGTATACCTAGTGTGGAAGTGGCTGTCCACTAAGTTGACTGGTGTCGGCTGTCTCTTTACCTGCCTCAGTCATGTTTCATGAAAGTAGGGCAGGCTGCATGTACAGCTGGGTCTCAAGAAATGGAAGGTATACCTAGTGTACTAGTGGCCGTCCACTAAGTTGTCTGGTGTCTTCTGTGTCTTTACCTGCCTCAGTCATGTTACATGAAAGTAGCGTAGGCTGCATGTACAGCTGGGTCTCAAGATAT
>PNEQ01071256.1:0-16644 GCA_003012365.1 Medauroidea extradentata
AGCAGACGACGACGATGCGACGGGCTGCGATAGAACTCGTCCTATCGCAGCTGCGAAAATGACGTGCGACAAGGAAGAAGAAGAATAAAACATCGATGTTTGTAAACAGAAAAATTTGTCAACAGTAAGAATAAGAATAAAAGTTTCGGAAACAAAACAGGCGGCGTTGTTTTGTTATTGTTTTTGCGATTGACGAAATGGCAAGTTGTGTAGAAGAAAGGTTAAAAGAAGAAGTGCGGAAGAGAGAATTTCTTTACAACACGCGGCATAATTTATACTCTAATCAATTAGAGAAAAACAAAGCTTGGCTGGAAGTTGGGGATGATAAGGTTGAGAAAATCACCCTGTGCTGCTCTATTTCTATTTATGGGCCTAACTCCCCATCTTCTGTTTACTCTTCTCCTATTCAATAATATTAAAAGCAATATGATTGCTCTCCTCAGTCGAGTTCTTCTATTTTCCTTATTCACATTCATGAATAATTATAACATGTTTCAATTTACTACAATAAATTACAGACACACTGAAATAAAAACACCGCCAAAAGCGCGAATGTTTAAAAAAAACAACTGCGAGAAAACAAAAGAGGCGCGAGAGGCGCAAGTATTTTAGTTCCCTTTCTAACGAAAGAGGGCACTAAAAGCAAATGAACGCATTGACGTCACCGATATTTTCGCATAATTGTAAAATCGGATGTGTGTGCGACAGCAGCAAGTCGTTTTTGCCGCACTATCGCTGTCGCAGTGTCGCATAATTGTAAAAACTGCTTAAAGTGGCAATTCTGCTAGGTTCGGCTATATTCGTATCACTTCGGAGAGAAAGCACTGCAATCGTAGCTTCTAACACAGCGTCACTTAGCCAATCCCCTCTCGTGTTCCCTCCACCCGCCCATCCCTCCAACCCCTTCATTCACCCGTATAATATCATGACAACTGTACCCACTAGAAGCGTTATTGGAAGCGCTTTTCAACTGCTTGCTTTGGTTGTTTACGAGTTCTTATCTTCTTACTGGCAGTATTGTTATCCGAGCGGAATTTGTAAAAGATACATCTATCTGCACGAGTCATAGTTAGCTTCTAGTAGAGACAAGGTTACAAGTAAATATATATTATAATCAGAGAATTGTTAGGAAGCTGCCTGGGCAAGCACTGCTTGCCTTGCTTACCCTGACGAGACGCCACTGCTACACTGCTTACATAACGCTACTGAATAGTTTACGAACATGTAAGAAATATTGTTTCAAACAACACAACAGACATTGAGACGGTGAAAACTGAGTTAATCGTGTAGTATGGGCCCTTTCTTCCTCATTGCAATATTATAATAGAAGATAAGATAAAGTATTAGAATTAATAACAGTAACAGCTATGAACTGCAGATGACAGACCTCAAAAAATTAGGCAAATTACCAGAGTAAAACCAAACCACGTGTAGCCGTACTCCGTCCACATACAAAACTACAATTAAGGTTTGGTAGTATATCTATAGGGTTAATTTACGTCATATCAGTTTACATATAAGACTTAAAAAAATATCAAATTACGTCCCTATTATGAACGTTTGTAGTGAATATCATCAGTCACGTACTATTAAACCGTAGCAAGTAAAATATATGTTGGTAAGGAATTAATTCGTACGTTTAAATGTGGCATTCTTCTTTGTAGAAGAGTAGTCTTCGTTTTACGTAACTTTACTAAATCTTGGGGCCGCGGTGGCCAAGTGGTCAGATGACTCGCCTCCCACCAGGGCGAACCGGGTTCGTTTCCCGGCGGGGGCGGTCCCCGGATTTTCGCATTTGGGAATCGTGCCGGACGATGCCGTTGGTTTGTGGATGGACAGTCCCAGTATCAGGTCCCTCAGCGTGTTGCCAGCATCGTGCCTGAAGCTGACCACGAGTCAGAAGATACTGGCCAACGAACCATTCGAGATCAGCGCCAGCATGCCGTACGATGCCAGCATTGTGCTGGAAGCTGGAGGGAGTGTTGTATGTCGGGGTCCACGAGCTGCGCAGGGAACTCGGGTCAGAACTAGCCCACTGCCAACCCAGTATAGGTCATTCAAAATAAAATAAGCACTTCAGAAAACCTTAGTTATTTTTCCCTTTCAATTAAAATATATTTCCTTGACACATTTTAACAGCAACAAAAATATCTACGTAACAATCAAAGTGTACATATTTTGTCGTAGTTAACCGTTAACGTCAAAGGTCACAATGAGTAATATGTTTTTAATATTATTTGAGGCATGATTGTCTTTAAAGTGCTCATTTTATCGCAAACCACCTATATCTATGCAGTACATATGGTCTTAGCTCGCTCACCGTTACTTTCCGAGCACTTCAGAAACCAACTTTCAAAGAGCACACACAACTAACCAGTGCTTCATGAGCGATTAAGTGGAGAACAATCATAATTTTATATTTACGTGAAATAACATTAGTGGGACAATACTTGGGAGTACATTTTCCTCTTACTAGAAAATAATTTAGCTTAGCCAGTTTACTCATATCATTTCAAAGTCAAAATTTGTACGTTTTCAGTTTGTACAACCTCCGAAAACCAACGAACATAATGGAACGAAATAGAACACAGTGAAACTGCATGTCACGGAATATGGCCTGAAGCATATAAAAACCCACTACAAAATAGTTTTATATTTAAAAGTAGCTGAAAAATTCTTAACTCCAGAATTTTTTAAAATACAAAATGTTTTTGTAATTAGATTTTGTATACATCAAGCTGTAGCCTGTGGCATGTAGCTTTGCTGTGAATTATTTTGTTTCATCGTGTTCTTCGGTTTTTGGGAGTGTATGAAGTAAAAACGGCTAATTTCAACTTTGAAATGTCACTATGTGTAAACTGGCTGAGCTTAATTTTTTTTTCTTACAAAAGGAAAATGTACCCCCAAGTAGCATCTACAAAACTGGTAGCACTATTTCATTCAAATATAAAATTATGATTTCTCCACACCTGAACACCCTTAATGTAAGTAATGGCCAGCATTTACACAGTAATGTTGGCAACAAATAATTGCAATGCCTCTATATATTAAACATCACTTGTCGAGGGATTCTCCGAGGTGATATTCACAGTAAATGTTCTTCCTAACACTGGTTTTGTTGAATTACTTTTCCAGTTAATGGCTGTACCCCAGTTCAAGGCGAAAGTCATGCAGCCCTTGGGCAAAGCACTTCATCCTAAGTGTAGCTAGCAGAAGAGTGTGAAAGACGAGTCAAGACCTTAAAATTGGGGCATTCCAGCTAAGGGAGACAATCCAGACAGAAAATCAGGCGCGGCAGGAGGCCCTGGAGTGGTAGCCCCATACCTAACTTACCCTTGAGAGGGTAATTTAAAAATACTGACAAGCCTCAAAATAAGCCTAGGATGTGGCTCTGATGGATATATTGATTGAACCAGTCTCAACAAAAAGTATGTTTCAGAACGTTCTGGTGTACACCGGTTGATACATCAATTCGTTTCTGAAAATGGGGTTTCACATACTTAAAGTGTTAGGAAAATAGATTTACTCCTAGGACATACAGCAGAGGAACTCACAAGTCATTTTTTGTTTGCAATAAACCCAATTAATTTTTTAAATTAATGCTGTGGTTTTCACTTGTAACTCATATGACATTACTCACAATGAAGCCTATCTGTAATTGCCTATGTATAATTACAGTTAAGAGGTGTCTCAAAGTCTCAATACACTTAAAATACATACTGAGTCAGTAGCTTTTATATAAATAAAAATATAACATTAATGATGTTTTGGTAAAAGATCGTAAGCCATAATGCAGTAACATTTCTGGTTTCTAACACCGTAATTACATCAGTAACTACTTAATAATCAATATTTATTTTTGAAAATTTGTTTATAATCAACTTGGAAACAAAAATTTAGTTAAGCTTGAGCATATTTTATTTAAATTTCATTAAACTGTCGGTTACAACCATTTGCTGCAACACCATTGATATGCTAAAATAATTTTGTATCGCTACCTGCCAAATATATACGTATTCTGTTCTGCGTAACTTCAATAAAATTTAGCAGGCACAACTTTACAGTGTTGTAGGAGTTTCAAACTTTGTCAGTTGACATATTTAGCTCTAAATGAACCTGAAATGTCAGTTCAACCAGATGTATTGTAAATTTTGTCTAGCAATGTCTCTGAACTCACATAAAATTAAAAGTAATTGTCCAAATAACTGCCAAAATTTACTTAAGGCTCAGTTTCAGTCGCCGTATTGAATTTTACTATTTTTCGCATTATTTTTTTTTTTAATTCTAAGAAGAAAAATGTTAAATATGCTACTATACCTCAAATTCTAATTACATTTCGCTACAGTACAGACCTTGTGATTCAGCTGTTAACATATAATTACGCCGCAATCAGAGTGGCAATTTTTTTATATTCATAATTTGCCCGACAAATTGTGACCTAACAATTTATTACTACCTCTACCGTCATGCTTGTATTAACGCTCAAGTTAAATAGAATTTGCGGCATAGTTGCAGATTTAACATTTTTCTTCTCAGATTTCCAAAAAAGCGAGAAATAACATAATTCAATATGGCGGCTGAAACTGAAGCTTAAGAGTTGCAAATTAGAGTACACCAGAAATAACAATGTAAATAAATGACAACTCATAATTCACATGGCAAAATAAAATTATTCAATGCATTTGATCCAATTTTGTATATTGCTATGTTGTAAGCCGATTTACGGCATACAATGGGCATTTTTATCCTAAGCATCACTACATTGGTCTCATGTACACCAATACTTAAGCCTTGTGTAAATGTATAAAGGTATACACATATATTAATCTCATCATGCATTTTATTTAGTGAGGCCTAATTAAAAACTGAGGTCACTACTGGTTCGACTGACCAGCCAGATCCTCCCAACTAATGCTATCAAACATGCTTAGGAAATGGGTGGATTTGAATAAGAAATGAGACTTCGCAATAAGCAGGTGCACTGTATTTGTGTAATATAAAACCATATTGTAAATATACTGTATTTTTACAAAATTTTTATAAATATTCTAAATTTAATTATTTTTATGGGTAGACTTGCTTAGAGGTTGCCACACTTCAGACAAAGGTACAACCATAGACACCAGGACAATGTTTCAGAGCATGTGAAACATCAAACACAGCTACACATGGGACTATGGTGCCCAAGGCCCCATTTTTTACCATGTAATGGTTGCCTGATCCAAAAAAAAAAAAAAAAATGCTGATTCTTGGTTTGTCACACTTGCTGCCAAATGTGCGTATGGCAATTATCACTTGATGGGGCAGAAGGGTGAGGGGGAAGAGAAAAAATTTAACCTTGGTGCAGTGTTAGGGCGAGATAAACTTAAGGAAACATTGGACTTTATTTGTTGCACCAATCCACTACTGATGTCCTGCATATCTAAAATATTGAAGACAATATTCGCTAATATAGACAGTGTCCCTTAATTTATACTACGTAATACAGCACTTCCAACAGAACAATGTGCCACGCCACACAGCCATGACTGCGAAGGACTTGTTCCACAAATGAAGACATGGAATACGCATTGCTGCTCTTGTCCTGCAGATAGCCTGTATCTGTATGTATATGAACAGTTCTGAACACTTGTAGTTTGACCTGGCCAAGCAGTTGGTGCTACATCACTTCCGCCCGTAAGGTATACCTCAAGGACTTCAGTTTAGTGTTATGCTTGCGGTATCTTGATACTACCCAGGATACCTTCTAGCAACTCTAATCTACGCCTCGCCAAATAGCAGTGGTTCAACTATTATAAGTCTGTCATACTTGATGGATGATTGTAGATGATATTATACCACACATAGATTCAGAGACTCCCCTTGACATGAAGAAACAGAAGTAACATAAAGATTTTCATCCACCCAGATGTGTGCTGAAGGATTGTTGACTATCTAGTCCAAAGTTCCTTTGTCGGTGAACAACACCAAACATATGAAAACAAAGGACTTAGCAGCAAGCTTTCCTGACACACTCATTCCATCCTGGCATGTTACATTTTTTCTCACACACAAATTTATAAAAAGGGGTTTTAATATAGTTTGATACATACATTTCAAAAGTAATAAAATTATATTTATTGTTATGTAGTTACAAGAGGTCTTTTCTCTCAATTCTGTAGGTAACACTTCATGGAGCAGCAGACGAGGCACAGTTATACAAGGTAATGAAACGTTTCTTAGCAAAGTATAAAAATGTAATATTTTAAGTTATCAGTGACGATACACAGTGGTGTAAAGCCACGCTGATAAGGGAGACAGTCTGGAACAATATCTACTTCACACCTGTCAACACTACACCTGTGGAACAATTCGTCCTGCTTCTGGAATGCAACCTCACTGTGATCGACCAGGGACAACTATGGTTGCTGGCAGCGCTACTGTCGCGAGGAGAAACTTTTGTGCATGATCCAAAAACAAAACATGGCACACGATACCTTTCATTTATGCAACTTCAGAGAATGTTCAACTGGCACAATCTTGGCCCACTTAATAAACTGACATAGAACACATCTTCTACACTTACCCACCAGTGGTGTATGGTAGTGTTCGAAGGCATGTGGTATTAGCAGCACTGACTATACGCTATGAGCACATCAGTTGTATTGCAGAGAGCAAGGTGCGTTACTGGAGAATTCGTACCTTGCCGTTTTTACGCTACTGGCTCGAGATTGTACCAGTCAAATGGTTCCACAGAAAACTCAGTGTTACGTAAGCTCATTGCTTACCACCGCACACCTTGGAAAACTTCACACAATGCCACTGTTACCCACAGCTAAAAACATGTCGTCTTTTATGCTCATACAACTGACTAAGCTAAATATTTTGCACATAGGCCATTGCTGAATTATGTATGTTCATAAAAATTTTATCTTATCATCCGTCCCATATTACTCAATTGCTAGTCAAGTGTTTTCAAAAAATGATACTAGTATAATGGTTTCTACAGCAACAAACAAAACTCTATTGGGTTGGTTAAAAGTAGGTACTTGGCTACATGTTAGCTGAGCACTGCCCTAAATTGCATTGTTTATACTTTGATACAATAATTCAACCTTAATTATTTACATGCTTGTTGAAACATGCTTTGATTAATAGTACTCAATTTTATGTATTGCGCACCTCTTAAGCCACTGTTCTATACTCTTTGCTTACATAATTTATTGACACCACAATATAAATAACACTATTAGTACCCTAAAAAAAATTCTACGTATTTTTAATAGCACACATTCTAACTTTAGCAGTCACTCTACATGTGCGAACATATCAAGGCACGCACATTCAATATGATATTATTTTCACTGCACTTTTATTCTAAGAACCAAAATTCTAATTTTAATTCAACATAAACTGTGTTTTTTAACACATTTACTGAAATTATAACTGAGATCATATTATAACTGTATCTAGGTAATCTGAGTTTCAGGATGTTCACTATTACGTGCTCATCCGTTTGTAAGTAACCTATTATGAAAGGTGTTAGTTGTGTTTCTTATGTGTATTACCGAGTGGTGATATGTAATATACAAATTAGCTAAAAGGAAAATCACAGGACATCACAAATTCCTCACATTACTGTGAATAGCTACGTAGTAATAAAAATCAAAAGTAGACCATTTTAACCAAACACAACATTCACGGCTGTAACAACTAGTGACAAATTTGTAACTGGAATAAATTAAATTCCAAGTGAAATGCATGAGGTTGTTTTTCAAGTACACACATGCATCACCTTAACACTTGCTATGCAAGGAAAGAAGCAGACAAAAAACTACACATTTTCTAACAAATCTTGGCGTCTGGGTTGTAGCTACATCATCATTGTTTCTCTTCCCAACATTTCGAAATACATCTTCAGTGTGCCGAAAGCCCTGGCCACTCAGGGAACACCAGACACAACTCTCAATACATGAAGGCACGAGGACCTTGCAGAGACCTTCTAAGGTAACAGTTACCGTTGTGTCTACACTGCGAAGACGGAGGCTGCAATGTCGGGAAGAGAAACGACAGTGACATTACAACCTCAAAGCCGAGATCTCGTAGACAAAAGCCACGACAAGCCTGTGAACCTTATCACATTGCTTTCATCAGAAATCTGATGTAATTAACTTGTCTGAGCTATAAAAAAAGATACCATGCTAAAAAGTAGACATAGTTTAACGTTGCAAAACAATGAAAAAAAAAACTGCAAAGTAAATTGTTTAGTACCTTTATTTATCAGTATACATACATGAACATTCACAGACAATAGGTGAAGATGTTCATTATGCCTCATTATTAGAGTGACAATTTCAACGTCAAGTACTAAGCACTACATGACAATTTTCTGCAGCTTTACTTTTATTTTTAATTTCTGCACCAAAAACAATATAATGGTCATTATTGAAAATTAATGCTCACCTTATTTAGCAACAAAGTACTTCTCACATTCACAACAAACATGTCAGCATGGTTTCATTAAGAATCTTGTGAGGACTGCTTCACATATTTTTTACTTACCATGCATTAAATTGGTACTACAGTATGTGAAAGAATGGCAACAGTTTCTTTCACTGAATTTTATGACACATCTTTAATTGTGCAAATTATCACAAGGCACTGGCAGAGGAAGCAGGAGGTTAATGATGACTAATTACTCCCTGCTCCTTTTTCTCTGTCTTCTTCAACACTAAAAACTTAATTAAATTAGATAGAAAAATACACCTGCAGAAGAGCATTTATGACAAATTTTTACACAATTATTAAAGAAACAGCTCCACAACATCTGCATTTCAAAAATTTCTTGTGACGACATGAATATAATGAGACAAATTATATATTTTTTAATGGGGAGATATAGTTACAATATTTCAATTATAAATTCTGGTTACAATTTGCTGGCCACATAAATAAAATAAAAAACTAGTATATTATGTAAATTACAGCGAAAAACTTCACTAAAGTACCTGAAATTTGTCTCATACAAACACAGTATATCCTGCTATAATGTCAACAGGTACAATGATGTCTTAAAAACACATATTTAAAAAAAAAAAAAAAAAAAAAAAAAAAAAAAGCTATAATTATTTAAATAAATCTTACTCTCATTAATCTCCAATGTTATAATTTTTTTAATAACTATTTTGTTTGCATAGCAGTATTGCATTTTTTTTTAGTAAACAATGATTTTTAAAAAATCATGTATCACTAATACTATTACTTTTCTGTTGACTGAAATACAGTTAACAACACACAGCTATATAAATATGACACTGCTGAAAGTCTACACGAGTAGCATCTTATACGTAACAGCACTACCATACGTAACTGCTGACTTTGGCTACTACTTTCCTAGTTTTATTTTTTAACTGTGTCAATAGTGAACTGTGCTATAAGCAGCAGTTACACATCACAAAGCCCTACAACACGCTGGTACATGAGCAGATCTAGAGGATAAGGAAAAGGAGACGGGGGATGTCCACAGAAGACATCAATCTACCTCCCCATCCCCGCAACGTAAAACTTGAGCACTGATATTAACTAGTCCCACGACTGTTTTAAAACTGAAATGTATCCTATTGCCATCCAGGCAAACAAACGATCAATGGAATATAAATAAATAAAATAAAAATTACAGTATTTTCAGATTTACAGCACCCATTAAGGTAACACCAAAGAGAATAATTATTGTTTACTGACAGAATACAAACAACTTTATTGTTAAAACAGAGTCGACTCTTAAATAAAAAAAAAAATTAAGGCACTTCGTACGTAGAAAAGGGTGAGCAGCACATTTTCCTGGTTGTGGAAGTTGGTCCAGCTCACAGAATATAGTGGTTAGGCTCCTGCGTGAAGTAAGTGTCATCCAACTTTATTTGTACAAGTGTCTAAGAGTAGGAGCTTGTGAATACTTATGCCATTGTTTATTTTATTCTTCAGATGTAATTTTATCATGTAATGCAAAAATTATGAAATGTGATACAAATTTCTGCTTTCCTCACTCAATTTAAAATTGTTTTTATACGGAAAAAACCACTGTTATAACAGTGATTCTTATAAATCAAATGAGTAATACAACCTGACACTATAACAGGACACACTGCACAGATAACTAATACCTAGAAATTCATAATTCATCTTTAAAATATGTACATTAGTACATTAGTATATTTGTGTACGAAATCAGAAGTTATTATAAAACCTTCTTATACGTTTAACCAAGCATTACAGTAGAAAAATATGTTTCGTGAATCTAATCATTTCTAACGACGTAGGCACTTCACAATTCTACATACAGCACAAGACAACACTCCAAAATTCAAGAGAAACTGATGTTGCAACAACAGTATTTACAGTAGAATATCAAAAAATACATTTTGTTGAATGATTACAACTTTGGTACACTTTTAAGAGTGAAACAAAAATTAAAGTAGCACTGCAACGTAACTAAAACTTTAAAAACATTTTATGTCAAAAATTTTTTCGAAGTTAGAATATAGTCAAGTACACATGCATAGCACAGTATGCAAAAACATATTCTCCAAAATATCTAACTCTATTCTAGCACGTGCCTAAATGACATCATGTTCTACGGTGTACTATTTTTACCTTCAGAAATCTTTAATAGTGTTCCTAATTCACATACACCATTTATAACACAGTTTCCAAATAAAATTATTTGGACTAAATATCCTGTTAGGACATAGGTTCACCCAGTTACATCAATGCTGCAGTCAACAAACATAACACAAACACAGTATCCCATAGAGTCTGAAATGTCACAGGGATGGATCCAAATGTAGAACATCCAAGCATTTATTCCAAGGACCCCAGGAACAAAACTTCACTTTGTAAGAAATACACTCATTCTCATTTCAAGCCTGTTAATCAAGGTGCTACTTTATAATCATTTCATATATAACTACATAATGAAAATGACTGTTTAAGCTATCAATTTTTTACAACACTTTAATAATTACTTCTGTGCTAAATTAGATACAGCCTCACCTTTGCAGCATGATGTGTTATGTGTGATAAATTACAATACAAACTGAAGCCACACTGCATGACTACGATGCATCAGAGTCATGGACTAGGGGTGCATTACTGTCTTACAATGTGGCTGGAGGGGAACTTTGATGGGGATGGGGGGGAGGGGGTTGGTTTCGATGTCAACAGAAATCACCTACTCTCTTGTGGGCCTATGCAAGATAGCTACTGTATGTAATGGGTGTAAAGGAGCTAAATACACACACACAGGTGCAAGAAGTCACATGATGGGTGCAAATTGACTGGAAATGTGTGCTCAGAAAATACCTGTTTGTACGTTACTTGCTCCGGTTGTGTATTTGCAAACCAAATCACGTGTGGGTGTATTGAATTCCACGGTTGTGCATTCACAAACCAAACGACGTGTGGGTGTATTGAATTCCAAAGTGACTTGGCATGAAACTGAAGACCAGTTAACTTGCTCTGCATCTGTGCGAATTCCAAGTAGTGGTATTTAACCAGTTCCCAGCTGTGTATCTTAGTACAATACGTCTGACATTATTAAGCATGCCCGACACTATGGCAATGAGAGTATCACTACTGCAATCACTGTTAGTAGCCGTGCAAAATACAACATTGTGAAGCAATCGGGATTGCGTGTAGGCACGTTAATATGCAGTACACAGAGTTATATTCTTGTCATTTGCACACTACTACAGCCGAGCTTACTATGGCATTTATGACAGTTTGTGTCTTGATGAAACATGCCTCATTTACAAACTCATCCAACCCACTCTGGAGTTTACTGTACAGTCAACTCCCAATTATCCGCACTAATGGAGGGGGTCGATGCCTCGGATAATCCAAAATCTCGGAAAATCCCCTTTACCCTTTCTTAGATCTCAGTAGAAAGAAATAATGTCAAATTCACTTCTGCAATAAAATACAGCAATTTAATACAGTAGATTCTTGATTATTTGCATTAATGACTATGGAGTATGCATGCTTATAATCTAAAAATACAAATAAAAAAAATCACAGATGTTATTTATCCAAGAGAAAACCCCGCTAATCCAGTCATGCGCGACAAAATATTGTTAAACCATTCACGTGCGGTATTAAGTGTTTCGCTTGCAGAAAAATACTTAAATCTTCTTCAAGCCTTTTAAAATATGGTTGTGGGCATAACACGTTGGTGAACATAATGCGAGTAGACACAGCGTGTATTTATGAACTACCAATTTTTTCAACTTTTTAAAACTATTTAAAGTGAAATATTTTGCGGGCATAATCCACAAATGGGATAATCCGCACACAGATAATCGGGAGTCTATTGTAATTTATTTCATTACACTGGTGTCACAAAACACACACATCAGATCCCACACTACAAGTCACACAATGTATGTTCTTGAATATCATCAAATTGCTCTCTTTGCCAGAAGAAAATGAACTGTTAGCAACTGCTGATATCAAAACACTGAAAGGTTCACTAGTTCCCAATGTACAAGCTTATTGTATATTCGCACTACATATTTACCTTAGTAATTTATATGCTGCACCAGCAACTACAATTCAAAATGACTGAAATATTATTAATGCTGCAGGCAAACATCACTGCATCTGAGACAGAGATGGAATGTTTTATACGCCAATGCATCACGGCCAGGAATGGAATGTATTATTATAAGTTTAAAAAAAAAAAAATTTGGTAAGAACTATATTTCCAATATATTTTGGCACCATACACTTTCAAAATCTGTAACATAGTAAACATTTTTTCGATCATATTTATGAAGTCTTGTTAGTAGACTGAGCAATAACTTAAACAGTGTTCAAACTAAAAAAAAATTTTTTAAATCAGGCCTACAGATTAAACAAACTAAATGAGGCAAGTGTATGTCTTATTAACAGTAGAACTAGTGTCAGGGGCAGCCCAGAGGACTGGCAAGACACTGCCTGGGACCCCAAAAGCAAACCAAATGTTCACAAGATACTAAGACTAGTGTGATGAACTTGATAAAATAAATAATTACAGGATGAAGTTAAAAGTCCCTATTGTGACTGTGAATACGCTAAATTGGTTACCTCGACCTGGAATTCAACTGCACATGTGAAATGTAGCATTGTAGTAATGTACTTACATGTACACATACTGTAAAATTTTTACACTTACATTTAATGACTCAGACTCTAAGACAAGAGAAACTACAACGAGAAGGCAACACCAAAAGGTACTGTATATGACTGCAAAAAATACTGAGTTTAAAGGCTTGTTACATGAATAACTCTGGGTGAAAAAAATTACTTGGGCCAGCCCTGTGTAGAGCCATGAATATGACATATATCTTGTCTGTGAATACTGTCTGTGTGTGAAATTGACTGTAGTGCAGACCTCCACCAAGCCGTATATGAATGTGTACTGATCTCTATAGTTCATCCCCAGACCACAAGAAGGCAAGGCACTATCGTCCACTAAGTCATTGATATTCTACTGAGCTGCAGAGTATCACCAGCTGACGAAGAAAAAATATACGAGTATCTCTTTTAACTTTATTACTAGCACGCAATGTTGTACCTCACCTTCTGAAGATGTCTGCAGAGGAATAATGGTCTTCCTTAAATACTTATTGACATTACGAAACAACAAGAAATTGACAAAAACAAAGTACATATATATTGTACTGTATTTTACAGAAGTCTGATATCTCAAGCTGATTTTCATAAACCGTTAATATAAGAAAAGAGTTAGTGCATGAATCACCTTTGCTATGTGAAAAACGTAAGACTGTGAAAACACAGCAGTGACAGAGTAACAACTTAACTCCATTAATTACAATTTATATGAACTTTCTCTAAAGAATATTATGCTACAATAATGTTTGTCGTAAAATACACAACATGAATTATTTTTTATTGCTTCCTACAATATGTTCGAACCAACCACTATATAGGTCACTGATGTTTTGACTCCATAAGTTATAAATATTCAGCGCCAACGCAAGCACCAAAAATCTTTTACAGTATACACTCTACTAACATGTGCTATTTTACATTTCTTAAAAAAAGTATACTTAATATAATATGCTGAAATAAAGCACTCACAAATACAAAGTAAAAAAGTTGCAAATAAAACTACGTATCTTTTACCAAGCCTAACTCACAATCTTCATCTTCCTCTGCATTTGTTATGGTAAAATTTACGGACTTTTAAAATATCAAATTATTTAAGGCATTTTATCGAGTGTGTTTTATTTACACAAATAATTTTTGTAAATGTTATGTTAACTACAAAGCTGTTACTGAAACAACAAATTGCACAATATTCACAGGAGCCAACTACATGTATCAAGTAGCGTATACGTACATATATAGATAGTGCTTAGCAATACCATCTAAGAAGAAATCTTTGTATTTACAAACAGCATTACTTACAATCAAACAAACTGAATTATAATAAATATACCTGAGGCAAAACTATGATCAACATCTTTGAAAAAAATTTCCCTTCAGAGAACATTAAGATGATAACACCAAAAATATATTTGAAGGCTAATTAATATAAAGTCATACATAAAAACTAACGAAAACTATCAAAACAAAACTATAACAGTCATAAGTTGCACTTTTTTTTTTTCAATAAAGTAAATATACAAACACTTTACAACAAATATATTCGAACCCTGTTTCTTCTGGGGTTGCTGGCCAAACACTCCAAAGCAAATAAATATTTGTAATTAAACAACATTGCAATAACACAAACATGCATGGCACACAAATTACATGGTACTGTTTTTCAGTAATGTGCAATAGCTAAAAAAAAAACACATATTGCAAATTGCTCTTTTTCTAGGAACTAAAAATAATGATTTTAAGAAACCTACAACATGTTGTACTAATATTAAATTTGGTGGGGCAGTCTTTGGAAGAGTTTCAATCTAATCATACTAATTACATGGATATGGCAAGGATTTCAGAGCTGGTGAACAATAAAATGTTTCGCAGGACCAAACTCTAACTTGGCAGTTACATGTTACGTACTTTTTATCACATTTTTTCCAACAAAGCACCAAGTGACATTACGATATTGGGCAGTCATTACGTAACGTACACTGTGAACTATATAATTCACTTGTTGCACTATGTAAAAATTTATGCAAAATATTCTGAACATATGGAACAATTACAAAAACATGAACCTAAAAAATACTAGTGAAAAAAAAATTCTGACTAGATAGATGCTTCATATAATTTACTGAAGGAACTGATCTTGTTACGGAACTTTGAAACAAAATATAAATTAACTGTGTTATTCATAAAAAAAACAAGGCAAGAATAACTGTTTAGCCCAAGTGAAGCATGCTTGTTAGCACCTGAAGAAAGAATATATAAACTAGTATAATTACACTACTAACGTATTAATGATTTTCTGTTATATTGCAAGATGACAACTCACCAACAAGACATAAATTTTTTCCGTAATACTATGACTAACTACAGATATGTTACGGAGTTTTACGAACCCCTAAACGAGTCATCTTTTACCTACCATATTCAACTTGAGAGGCCGTCAAATCTTTTACATAATAAACAATTTTATAACCGTAAAAAATTTAATTTTTTTTTAACCATCAATAAAGTTAACAGGATGACGATAGTTGCAACTAAGAAAGGAATCTTCAAAATCAAACAATGTTCATTAATGGCAATTATTTCATTTCCCAGAACATTTTTAATGCACACAATGCCAATTATAGCTCGTTCGGGATAAAATGAGCCCTAAATATTTTACCTTTGAAAAATATCACTAGCCATTACTGCATATAATTCAATATTAACTATAGTCCCCTTACTGCTTGTATGGTTGGCAGCAAATTTACGCTACAGTATATAGTTCCACGTATGTTCCGATTTAAATACAATACAGAAACAAAATCAACCAAAATCGATATAATTGTATATTATATAATTAATAAACACTTTTCATCAATGTGCATCGATTCATACTGACTGCACAATTGAATGGCGTTATGCAGAAAGAGACCGTCCCACATTTCATAAAGTAGAACACAAACAATTATTACTTAAATGTCATTTGTTATTTTGTTAATTAATACATCTCATTTTCAAATAACCTATATCTGCTTGAGTTTGGTTGCTTAGCTACTGAAGTTTTAATGTACATATAATATTTCAGGAGCTTGTTTTTTGTCTGTCCTTTACACTTGTGGCTTGGATGCCTTTTGCATATCACCATTCAATTTCTCTTACACGCATAAACATCAAGTGACGTGTCCACAGCGGTTAGACATGTCCCGTCGCTCGCCGTTACACGCGAAAAGATACTAATTGGCTGAACATAAAACTTTAGCAGGGCTTCATTGAGTGTTCACTTTATCCTGAACTGCCAACACATAGAATTCTTGAATATATACAGGGGTCATTCCATGGAAAATCACCCAATTTCAATTATTTTGGTTGCTGACCCATTTTGAAAAAATTTGAAATTTTGTCACACATAATGTACATATTTCAACAGTGCAAACCCAAAGTTATTGATTTTTATCTGCCCTCATTTTGATTTTACAGAACAAAATGGCCGGTACCGTGTACCAAAATTTACATTTTCAAGGG
>PNEQ01071263.1:0-66445 GCA_003012365.1 Medauroidea extradentata
TTTAATTAATTGATGGTAGACTTTTCTTGTGCTTTAATTGTCAAAGTTAATTAACGTGTCTGTGACACAGGAGTAATTGTGTGCATAACTAATTGTGTTGTGATAGTTCTAGTTGATTACTGTTTTGTGTATTTCGTAGCTTTGTGAGCTATTAAATCCAGTACTTAATTTAACTCTTTTAATTGTAATTATAAGACCTATATTCCAAAGAACTCATGGGAATTGCCCACATATAAAGTTTGTGCTCTCAAACTTGTAACAATACATTCAAATAAAATTTTGTGGAAAATATTTAACGCTGTCTACCACAATAAAAGGTTTTAAGGAAATTCTAAGCGTAAACTAATAAAACGTAATGTTACGTTGCCACCCGTGCAACATGGCAATATCCTTTAAAAAAGCATTAAACGGAAGAATTTTCGAAGAAGGATAATATTTTGTTTTGTTATTAATCCAGTTTTGTGCTATGCACGTTGGGAATTGTTTCCCCTTTATTTAGACTTTACATCACACGAGGATTTTATTTCATTTTGAAGAAAAATAATTTTATTTTACAAAGAATCATAGCTACACAAGCAGATAGGTTCTTCCTGTAAAATAAAAAAAAAGTAGCATATATTTATTCCGATAGTGGCTGTTAGAACAGTTGCAGTGAACCGCAGGTAATCATTTTACAAACCCCATACAGTGGACTGCACAAATACTTTCACCGCAGTTCTGTATTCTTGCTGCTACGGAAGATGGATATCTTGAGCGAGCATCGTGAGTTAGAGAGGAACGTGAGGAAACCGCGAATTTCCTCTCTCGCGCTTTGAACTTGTTCTTAGACCTCGCCAGAGAAAAATATTACTTTGACTTCGCAGAACACCCATCTACTCATTATGTTAATATAAAATTGTAATATCTGGCGGAATTTCAAATGCGGATCGAATT
The DNA here is from genome assembly GCA_003012365.1 of Medauroidea extradentata. Taxonomy (NCBI): domain Eukaryota; kingdom Metazoa; phylum Arthropoda; class Insecta; order Phasmatodea; family Phasmatidae; genus Medauroidea; species Medauroidea extradentata. The sequence goes on from PNEQ01071263.1 coordinate 934, forward strand.
AAAGAAAGTAATACGTTCCCGGCAACTTTTTTTTTTTTTCAGAGGGCCTAAAAAGCTGAAGTTGGACTGCAAATTTTGTTACACAACTCTGCCTTGCATATTCATCAGAAGCTCGCTTACTGGCACTGACAATTTTCTTTGCTTTTTTTTTTATCAGATGAGATGATTTTTGCCGATGTAGATAGACTACATGACATTTCATGACCTGCATTTCAAACATTTCTTAAAAATACTTTATTTCCATCGTTTTTGAAAATAATTATACTCTATGGAGCAGTTATGTAAGTACGATAATTATATATATATTTTTAAATTATCCACGCCACTCAAGAATCAGTTTAGAGTTCATATTGGCACATTATTAATGTTCAGATTCGTCAAAAATTGCATTCTTCTCCCGTCCAACTGTATTTAATTGTGTATATTCTATTATCTGTTACAAACTAGAGTACTTCGAGCCGGGATAGTAAAATCACGTGCGCTGACCATTAAAAAACACAAATCTAGATAAGTTACCTGCTAGGTATGCCGACAAATTAAATAACCGTTATAGTGAATCTTAAAATATGCATAGTTTTCAAACAGTTGACATGTTTTCCTGCAGATATTAACGATCACCTTAAAATTAGTAACAATTTGCACTACACTGGTGTTGCTTTGCAGTGTTAGTAAGTACAGCAACGAGGGTTACAGTGACCGAATGGTCAGACCTCTCGCCTCCCACCAAGGTGAGCCGGGTTCGATTCCCGGCGGGGTCAGTCACCGGATTTTCGTATGTGGGATTCGTGCCGTTGGTCGGCGGGTTTTCTAGGGGATCTCCCGTTTCCCCCGCCTTTGCATTCCAGCGCCGCTCCATACTCACCTTAAGTCACCCCTCACCAGCGCTGAAGACCTCTCTCACTCATGTACATCAACAACTTTTACCTCAAAAGTAATTGTTCAAAGTGTCAGTACATGCATCACAGCGGCACGTGAAATATTTCCTCCGTTTGCACACATGAGCTTCAAACCTATTACTTTTTCAAGGCTTCCTGGCGCCAGGAGTATGCTGTATTCAGGATTGTTTTGGTTCCCTAACACTGAATACTTCCTTTAAAGCCCTTTACTGCCAGTATAACTGTAACCCTAAGTAACAAACCTGTATGTAGATTGCATTGTTGTAAAGTAGTTACGTTGGGTGATTTGAAAGTAAGTGGCATAGTATTTTGTTATATTTAGTATGCTACAATATTTATTTCACGTAAGTAAGTCTTACTACAGCATGGGATAATAAAACGACTAAAGAATACCAGAATGCTCATATTGGCCTAGAAATTCGCTGTACACATTTTAAGAGTGTCATTCTTCCTACATTTGAATAGACTGAATTGGGAAGTTATGAATCTGAACAATTTCCTCGGATCACGTATCGCAAGTAGTCGTCAAAAAAAGACATTTTCGTGATGCCATAACTGTGTAAGAATTTTTCGTATTGGTTAAAAACACGGAGGTGCAAATTAATTTTTTATGTTTTATGTAATCAGCACTGTAAATTTAACGTTCCATTTGCATAACAAGCAGTAATAATGTAGTAAATGTTTCCCAGAAAATACTCTAGGACATTTTTCTACGTCCTCTCCACATAAACCAATACATAGGAGTTTTACGCTGTATCACACATTGTATAAATAATATATTTCACCATACACTGACACAACTATTCATAAATATTATAGAAAAACTTGGCTTTTTGCGGTCGTCGTATTTTTTTCAAGTAAACATAAAACATCTTTGACATTCGTAGTGTAAAAGTTTTTTCCATTTAGTAGAGCTATGGAGTAAAAATATGTCGTAATTTCTCGTGTAAGGTCAAAGCGTAGCAGTTATGGCGAATCTCATTTTACATGTAGCAATGTTATTTTTAAGCGACAGCTTATTCAGTGTCACGGGCCAGAAAAACTCTAGAAAATGAATTGCTCTTTTTCTCTGCACCCTACGGAATTGTTCCCGAGGTTGTAGGGTTGTAGTAACTAATTGTAACAATGTTTTTTTTTCGACTGTAGAAGGGAACGAGAATGAAAAGGGAGAAGAGAGAGAAGAAAATATGATCCCCAACATGCCTTAGCCGTCGCTGCGAATAAATACAAGTCTCCCAAGGGAAAAGAACGAGAAAATTACCATTGCACGCGAGAAAGACAGAGCGCAAGACGTATGCGGGAGCGACGGAGAAGGAGCAAGGTGATTCATTCAAGGAGCACGGATAGAAAGGGTTATTCCCTTTCCTTACGTTGCCCTCTGTGGGAAGTTTATGTTTGCGATGTATCTAGCGGACCCCTCCATCTCATGTGAAAGGGGACAGGGCACGAGAAGTGGGCGAGGGGTTTGTGGCCGTGGAAAGGAGGCGAGGGAGGGAGAATCCTGGTTAAAACGTGACGGAAGAAAACCCGGGGACTCTGTTTGATAGAGGACCCCGCTGTAGATTGATGGCATCTTTGGAGCAACTCGATGAGGAATTCTTCTTCCAGCATGCAAATCCAATATCTCCCCACTCTCACCCCCACCCACATCCACGCCCATTCCGCCACCGGCGCATACAAAGCGGAGACTGTTGGAAATATTCCCGCGTGTTCCTCCGTCTCTCTCTCACGGTATTTCTCCCCCTCCTCACCCACGTTGTCGTGAAACGTGAGGTGTTCTGTTTGCTTTGACGTCGGACATTCTCCCGTCGCCGGTTGTAACTGGCGCGCTGACTGTACATCACCGCAAGGTCTCTGGAATGCTTCCGGTGTCGGATCCCCATTAATTTCTGCGGTCGCTCTGATGCTCTGGCCGGCTGCAAATGAACTTCGCGGGGAGTTCCAGCGGGCTTTGTGCCCTGCTTCTACCTCACGCTGATGAATTACTGCTGCTGATTCCATTCTGCTCTGAGGTTAATACAGTAAGCCGGTTTACAGTCCTTTCAACTTGGAAAATCCGTAACTTCGTTTCCCATTACTGCGTCTTGTTGCTTCCAAAACGTTTCTCAATATAGTGAGCAGTTATTGCAGAAAGTCATTCCACATCTCATCAACGGATATGATCATATTATGCTGGTTATTTAAATAAAGTGTGAACATGTTTACACAATACACGATTTAATTGCGTGATATTGGACCTTGAAAGACAAATTCAAATCGACAAATTAAACTCTAGTAAGTAACTTCTGTATCTGTAACAAATTAGTTAGTGTAATACAATTATAAAGAACTATTTAAAATAAACTAATGCTACAGAAATGAAAATGTCATAGAACTGTCACTACCCGTTTGAAGTGAGACTTCAGCGTATGAACCTGACTCTGAACTTAAGGAAACCGACACTTACTTTTAATACAAAACTGAAATAAACGTACATTAAGTTCGTTCATAAGCATGAATTCGATAGAACTTTGCAAGATTTTCATAAATCTGTATAAATTTGAAGCTAAGCGGAGCATCAACACGATGAAAACATTGGCGAAGCGAGTAAGGAGAGTTACACAATGTTTTATAAGTGATGTACACATGCCCCGTAGCTATACTCTGTTTCATATAAGTTCGGATAAATTTGACTGCAAATTATGAGCAATAATTTTCAGTATTTTGTGATTTGTTGCACTATGCAAGACATTTTTATCTCTAAAATGAGTCATAAATGTCCATTTGAGCATTTGTACTGCAAGTTTGTCTTGTGTAGTGATACAAATAACAAAATATTACAAATTATTGCACATAAGTTGCTGTCAGATTTATGCAAACTTATATGGAATGGAGAATAATAATAACATAGAACAAGGAAATTAAGTTAAATGATTGCGCGTTTTCATAAGATAACAGAGAAGTATTATTCATCTTCAATTCTGCCAACTAACTGTATACCGGGGTATTATACACGTCACAGTAGTTGCATGCAATAAAAGAAGAATCATTGGTTGGGATGTGTTCAACTCCCGACCTGGGGGCCGATTAACTATCGCCACCTGCTATTTGCACCGACGCAGCGCAACGCAAGCGCAGAGCAAGTTAAACTGGTCCTCTATGGCATTGCGTGAGTATATACCAATGCAGCGCAAGCAGACGCAACGCAGGTGCAAATGTTGCGTTGCACCCATAAAAAGAGATATTTAATCGGCCCCCTGGGATCTATTCATGTGGCGTCGTTAGAAACATTTCAATTTAAGCTAGGTTTCAAGCATTTAGGTGACTTACTATCGAACCTAATAATGCTTCCCTTGCATCGCACGATTACGCATAACCACTGTATGCAACGTAAAATCTAAACAGATATATATTTTCTGAGGATTGGAAATTATTTGTTGCAGTGCACTAGTGTCAGACTTATAACATAGTTTTAATAAACGCAATGTCTGCCCTACTTATGAAGTAATATTTTTTTTTCATTATTGTGCCCTCCTGAATAATTTTGATAGTGAGTAGCTTAACTCTTTTTGTGCACATTTTCAGGACCCCCACGATTAGATAAGTTGTTTAAAGGTCATAAAACACGACTGTATATTTGTTTTAAGTATAAAAAACATTTCAACAGTTGGCTGTTCGGCCAGAAGTTGGAAATCTATGACTTTTTTTGAGCAGCGGAAGCAATGCTATAAATGAAATACCGCTGCAAGACGGGGGTAATAAAGCCCGGTAAAGAGTGTTATTAATTCTGCTGGGGTTGGGCTCGGAAGCAGAGGGTGTAGGGAGGAAAGGAGAAGGGTATTTCAGATGGAGGGATTATAACTATGTTTATTGAGCTCCTTCTATTCCCACCATACGAAAACACTCGCTCTTTCCGTCCTGTTTCCGCTACCCCCTTACCTTTCACCCACCCTGCCGTTCCACGAGTCCTATCTTCCCACCATTCAGAGCGAGCAGGATATAAATTCAACTGACCGAGTGTTCAACCGATAGAACGTTTTAACTGTAGTGTCCTCTTACCAGCTACGGACGAGACTTTCTATAGTAACCACTGGAAATAGGAAATTGAAATAACATTACAAAGCAATTTTGTGACGTTTGGGTAAAGCCTAAGTCGAAAAATGATCTTATGAGTAAATCTATAAAGAAAGTTTGAAGACAAATTGAGCATAATGGTATATAGTTAGGAACACACTTGTTTGATTCTACTATTTGCATTACATTGTTTTACATAGACGTACACGTTTAATGTTTTCCTACACTTAACTCAATTTTCTCATACTTTTTTAGTTGCTACCCAAACACCAAAGAAATAATCGCAGGACATTCCATGGAAACTAAGATATAGTGGCTCGCGTTGACTATGATAATAACTTCGGATTTTGAGTTGACGTGTGCTACTGCTACTGTTAATTTAGCGCACCGCGTTGGGGTTCAGGGGCGGGGGAGGTGAATATATGATATTCAGGTGAAGGACTGAGGAATGTAAGGGAGAGGGGTGAAGTGCCTTTCTATATCAGTGCCAATAACTGTGCAAAACAACCCTAGGGGGTTCACAAATACGGACAAGGTGAGCTCGATTTAAATCGTGGATACACTATTGCTACTGTATCTAGTCCCAGTTACTCTCACTAGACAACAAAAATAACATTTAGGTATATAAGATAAAAATACATAATAATTTCCGCGAGGATTATTGTCAGGTGCAACACAGAGAAAGTGGTTTACTTATATAAACAGAGCGAGAGACCAAACTTCATTACCAATAGGTAAAATCACTTACGGCCGTGATCCATCATTTCTGCTACTTTCAATATAATAATTCTTTATTCCTATACAAAAGCAGATATCGAAAAACTGCTGCAAGGCTTTGTTAAGATTGTGTATAATATGTAGCCTAATTTTTCAAGACCAAAAATTGCATAGGTTTGGCTAATTAGTTCATTAATGAGAATTTACTTAGTTGCATAATTAGCTGAAACCATTGTCTGGTTTATTTCAAAAAATTAGTGAATATAGTATACAATTATTGTAACAAAACTGTGCAATAGATTTTGATATTTACTCTTGTTTGGAATTAAAAAATAATAATCGTTAAAGCAGTAGAAATGATGGAACGTTGAGTCAGCACAGCAATTTCAAACATGATTCTAGATTCCTCTTTACTCAATCACGTGATTTTCTTGGCATGTGGTTTTACGTTCGTAAAATATTAACTACTTTCTTGTCTTGACAAAATCAGAAATAAATTTGCTAGCATTGCCATGGTACTTCAGAAGCGACGATTGTTTTCCCTAGCTTGTTTTGAAGATTTATGTTACTTGACTAGATCATTCACTAAAATAAGTTATTTATTTATGTATGTAACTACATTAATATGCATATTTTCTTTCGCTGTTGCAACACGATTTGTCTAACACGTTACTGCCATTAGCACGACATTTAAAATAAATTAATGTTTAAGATACGTAACTTAAAAAACTACATCCACATTGATACACGACATGCATAAAAACATGAAGTACTGATACGAGCTAGTGATATTTATTAGCATCATTTTTTCCCCACGGTATCCAATATTTTTTGTTTAATTTTGGGTAACGTAATTGCCTCTTTTTTCTCATAGTTTTCCTCAACACTAAATTGTGAATATGTAATTTTTTAAAGCTTGGATGTTACACCCGTAGACACAACAATTCGGTATTGTACCGAATTTCGTAAAGCAAGATTATTTCTCGACTGAAATTCAACAGAGACTTGTCAAAAATGTACAATTTTGATTAAGTTCTGGTTTCACGACATGAAATTCATCCTGCTTTCCAAGTACCATTAAAAATAAAGGAGATGTTTTGACTTTTCTATACTGGTCTCGGAAAGAAGAATAAGCATTCAGAATCCACTTTGTCTACTGCTGTATTCATTCAAACTGGACTTTTTCACCTTCAGCCAGTCTGGACACTACCCCCATAGAAAACGTAATCTATAATTAGCGACCGGAAGTTTTCGCGAAAAGATTTTTGCACCACTTTGTTTCACTGCCTTACGTGCACATCTACAGTTACTTCATGATAACTTGCTGTGTGTATCTGAGACGAGTCATCTTTGATTATTAGAACCAGGTTAACTGCGACACATGTCTGTGAGTTGCGCATGTAACCAAAAGACGCTGGCAGTTAAAACATAACAATTTAGTATAGCTGCAGGTGTGCACGTTAGCACTGAAACAAAGTGGCGCTAAACATTATCGCGGAAACTTCCTGTTCCCAACCATAATTCGTCGCGTGAACAGTTGGGTAGTACGGTTGTTGTCGAGGAGGATAATGACTTGTGGTGTTAAATATATTTCTGTGTCATATTGATTAATAAGGATTCATATTATAGATTTTCGTACTTAAGTTGTAGCATGCAGTAGAGGAAATAGAAGTAGAAGCCCATTGTAACAAATAGAACAGACACATGGAAGAAGTATGGGAATAGTTCAGACAAAAAGTTTGTTTCGTTGTAAAAGATACGTTTTTAACAATATTGATAGCTATTTGATTGATTATTAGAAGATGACCTCAATATATTGTACACAACCATATTCATATTCTGAGAATTTTTACCAAATAAGATAAGAAAAGCAAGTTAATGTGTGTTAGAGAATACTTTTATGACCGAAATTTTGACTTAACCAACAAGGCTAAGAAATGTGTTGCAGTGCCCGCCTATAATACGGAGTAGACCGTGGTTGGCAGTACTCTTTAAATAAAAAAAAAAAAAAACAATAATTTAGAATCAGGTCAAAAATACATAGAGTGTGACACATGTGACACATTACGTATCGATAAGATTGCGAAATGCAACACATTATATTTCATTTCTAGAAGTTCACAACACGCTTTTCGGATTGTCTGCCTGTATAGTTGTTTACAAACTAAGTTCTCTTCGTCGTTATTAGTTAGTTGATCATATTCAAGTGAGACAAATTGTAGAACTTTTTAGGTATTTTTGTAAGTATCATTCTGAAATAAACAACGCTTCGATATCGCAAGGAAAAAAAAAGTAAATATTTTTACCTCTTTAGGAGTCAAATTTCGAATAATCCCAAACTCGATCTACGAAATACGAAGTATATATAGATAATTAATTGAAAATACGTCTTACATTCTGTCACCTATTTTCAGGCGGAATTACGAAAATCATGAACTTACTTTTTAAGTATTCGAGTGATTATCACTCTTAATCATGTTCTTATATGAAAGTTCACTGGGTATCGGTACTTAATGGGCAACGCATTTCACCCTTTTAAAATCATATTCTGAATATAATTTGGAAAAATCCTTTAAAACAATTTTAGGATGTATACGTATGAATCATTCTGAAGCAAAGAACACTTCACATCTCAACTAGTTCAATAAATATAGAGGAATAATTGAAAACACATTAAACATATTTCCATCCTCTAAGGGATCGAATTTCTAAAAATCTTGAAATTGTGTTTTCGACCATTATGTAAGTATCCAGATGAAGTTAAACATATTACGGTAGCTTGATAGGTTAAAACTATAGAGACTATTAATCACAAACACATAACTCCTTAATGAACGGTATTATAAAAATCTTAAAATTGCATAATAGAAAGTTAGCAGTGTTGTTGTATCATAATTTAAACTTGGTTTCGAACACCTGCTTCGGATGTTTGTAGCTAGCGTGCAAAATTGTTCATAATCGAAACTAGTCATAATGCAGAAAATTAAATGACACCCTAGAAAAGAGAACACAAATTGCGCGCTAATGCATTTTTTAATTTCTTAGAGAATATCACCCGCCAGGTAGTTATTTTATGTTTTTACTAAACAAACAGCAAGTGCAGCGCTTCCGAAGATACGCATTCAAACGGCATACTTTTCGAAGTAATTTCGTATAGCTTATGCATAGTTTACAGTAAACACGACCACTCTCCAGTATTTTATGTAAGAACTGAAAACGAGGTGGTTTGAGACGCTACGTCGGTACTAATTGCTATAATATAACACCACTTTAATTCTCTTGATGTTGAAAGTAACATTAACACTGTTTTTTTATGGGCGTGAGGATAAAAATACAAACAAAAACATTCGGCATACTCATTCATTTTAAGCTAAGAACAGGCCTAGATAATAATGTAATTACTTATTCAGTGAGAGGTCGTATCTACGTGCAGATAGACGGTGTGTTTGGCCTGACAAAAGAATAACTGAGAAAGAATCCTACAATTATGACAACATAGGAAAACAGAAGTTTGTAATAAATAGTGGTGACGTTGGGTTGTTCGGAAAAAACATTGTAAACTGTACCGCATTAAGGCCGTCTTTCTCTAGTTTAGCAGTGGTTTCGAAAATATTTTTTGTAACGCAAATTAATACATATATCAAAATTTCCTTGGGCAGTTTTAACACTTATATATCAATGTCTGTATATGAATTTTTCTGTTGCAATACACCAAACTGATTTTTAGATTTTTGCCCTCGAAATAGTACACATTTTGTTGTGAAAATAAGCCAAAATGAAGCAAAATATTTTTTTGCTCGCAAAAGGTGCATTATTTTAAAAACGCTCTGGCAAAATTGTGTATCGTATGACTGTACACTGTGTCAATTTTTTCAAAGTATTTGGTTTAAAAATATTTGAGTTATTTGCAATTGATACATAAAATCTGAGAAGTGAAACGATCGTACATTCAATGCAAAGAAAATAAATGCGAAGGGGTTTGATTTAAAGATAATAGGTCTACTAGTGAGTATTGTAGATTTGAAAGTAACACAGATGTGTGCCAACGAGTACAGAGGATAGGCTGGAGCTCAAACAAAAGTATAGGTTTCTGCCTGCTGGAAATCTATCCCTCTCAACAACTCTTAAGGCCTCGCTCTTTAGTTTCGCAGTGGTTTTGAAAATATTTTTTTAACGGAAGTTAATAATATATCAGAAATTCATACTTACAGTTTTAACACTTATATATCATCGTTAGAGATGATGGTATATCGCGGGAAAACTTGACTATTTGCTAGGCTTCAACGTACGTTCAGCTTATCAAAAGATTACTGGCTTTTCCTTGTACGTGGAGCTACTGCCCTATTTGACTAAGCCAATAAGAATACCGCTATTATAATATTTGATGCATGTTATTGGTCTGCAGACAGCTACGTTGTGTCAGTGTTTTCAAGGCTATGTTGGCACAAAACATTTTCGCGATATACCATCATCTCTAATCATCGTTTGTATCAGAATTTTTCTGTTGCAATACATTAAACGGATTTTTAGATTTTTGCCTCTGAAACATACATTGAAAATGGTTTCTGAAACGTATTGACTTTTAATACCAGACATGTAGTACATTCACAACATTTAGAAATTGAGTTTAACATATTTTCTATACAGAGTGAGTCGAGGGAAAAGGTACATGCTTGGCCACCGAGGTAACCTGATCTTGCCCCATTGGATTTCTGTGTGTGGGGTTGGCTTAAAAGCGAAATCTACACGTACAGGGTGGACACAAGAGAGAAACTTCTTGCTCGTATTCACCATGCTTGTGCTCAAGTAAAGCAATGTACTAATGAACTCAGATCAGCAACACAGCAGCTGTCTATCAGAGCAGCTAAATCCATTGAAGTTGGTGGTGAAGTGTTTGAACATGTTTTGTGAGGAAATGTACACAATTAAACAAAACATTCGATAACAGTATCGTGATTTACCGTCACCAGCACATATCCCGTTCCTTGTTGTTTTCATTCGGTTTCTCTGAAACAAAATGGGCATATGTTTATTAGAAACATTTTGTTCAGAATCACCAGTACTATCACACCTCAAAGCATTTCCTCCCGACTCATCACGTATAATGATGGTGAGTTACACACGAATATGTCGTCAAATTTAATTTAAAATTACCACTCTAGTTTAAAATTTCGGCCTAAAATTTGTGATTTTATTCAAAACCCTACATGCCACCCTTCTGTAACTTTACATTCAAAACAAAGGCAATATATAAAGCCATTATTTATTAAAAGACGTAGACTTACCAAATGCCGCCTCTGACCTTACAAGCCAGAATGTCCGTGATATTAATTCAGAACTAAACATTACTTGCCCATTTTCTTTTAATAACGGACGAAATATATTTACATATGTTATACGAGGGTAGTTTCGTTTTCAACATCAGATGCGCTGTAAAATAAAAACGGGAATGAATTGTTCAATGTTTTTACTGTCAAAAGATACGTATGTACATCTTTCGGCTACTTTTCAAAGCATTTACTACGCGGATTGAAGCACTTACCATATCTGGATTTAGTTGCTTGGACACACTCTATTGATAAATAAATGACTTTCAAAGAAAACTAAAAATAATAGAAAAAATAAGTAGAGTATTATCTGTTTTGTTCCTTGTTTTATTTGACCTGATTCCAATTTTTTGGAATCGTATGTTGTGTATTTATCCTGTTGACTAAAGCATACTCTGCTGATATTTTTCTATTAGTTTTAGTTTTCTTTGACAGTCATTTATTTCGCAGTGGAGTATGTCCAAGAAAGTAAATCCAGTCATGCATGCACTCTCATTGCACAGTTCTTTCAAATATCACTTGCCATGCCGGTACAACCGCTTTCCAATACCCTCTGCAAAGAAAGTTGCCCCGCTGAACGTGATTGGGAGAAAGGTGTAAATAGTAGTGCTTTGTTACAACTCACTTGCTATCGCTTCATGGATGTCTCATGAAGAAACTAAACTGCAATAACAACATTTGATGTACCGGTACTTCGTACGCGTGCCACGCCGAAATGTTTTAAACGAACAACGTTCAATAGGCAGGCGGCAACTTTCTTTGCAGATAGTTTTGGAAAGTTGGTACACCGGTATGACAAGTGTCAATCTGCGTTGTGATTATGTTGAAAATGAGTTGAAAGATGTACGTATCTTTGGACAGCTAAAGCATTTTACAATTAATTCCTGCTTTCGTTCAGCTCATCGGATACTGAAATACAAAATATCCCCCTTATTTACTACCATAATATGCCAGTTTAAATGACGGAACAAAAAAAAAAAAAACAGCAATATTTCATTTCCGTTAGTATCTCAAATAGATAAGTTTCTTTGTTTTCCTGGAAAATTTGATAGTATGAAAGTTTTATATGTCTGTTTCTGAAAGTTTATTCTCGTTTTACATTCATTCCAGACGAATGCTGGGACTGTTCCTCAAGAAAGGTTATCACAGCTTCCTTTCATGTACCTTGGTCTAAGTGTTGCAAACTTTCATTTCTAAAAACAATACATTAAGCCATATAACCGACCAAAATAAACTTCTCGTAAAATGTTTTGACTGAAGATCTAGTTCAGCTTTTTTACATGAGCAAAGTTACCACATATATAAAAAAAGTTCACATTTGGAAGCAAAATAACGAAATCCGTGTCAGCAGATCTTACTTGATTTTTTAGTCAGTGATGACCAGTGTATACATTTTAGCTTTCTTAAACAAATTAGATTCATTGAGCTGTTGTAGGTGATGGTACAAGATCATAAGTCAAAGTTAATGGTAGCAAGAAAAAATATGTGACATTTTTCTCCAAACTTAATATGTTCTGTACTAGAACGTGCACTATCAGTAATTTTTGTCATGGTTGATGGAAGGCACTGTAAAATATGTGCGGAAGACTAAGGCTAGAGATGGGCAAAATATGTACGGTACATCTAACTTGACAGTCCTAAGAAAACTACATTTTAAGTGTTGTAGGTATTTGATTACACCTCTCCTAAAAAAAGCGCTTCCTTTATTTGGTATTATTGGCAGCCTTGGTTTACCAACTGGAAAACCCCCGACAAATTACGCCTTGCACACACGCAATACCTTCCTTTTCTCTTTCGCTGTTTTCCTATTAAATATAGAACAAACGTTTTAGGCGCACCACTTAATCATTACAAACTATAAAAACTTACAGTTAAAACTATTCTTTGAAACATAAGGCATAAAGAGGTTTGCTCGCATATCTGTACCGTAAAATGGGGTGATTAGATACACTGGGGTGAATAGAAACAAAATTAGAAATAAATTTCTAGCTGACATATTTTGCTTAAAAAATATAACTACCATAAAACTACTTTTTGTAAACGGTTTTAACTTGCCTACCTCAAAACACAATTTTTAAAACAATTAATACCAAAAATTCAGCTATAAAATTGTGTTTCTTTTCACCCCAGTGTTTCTAATCACCCCGTTTTACGGTAGCTGCTTTGTGAATTTAAAGTTGGTTCTCACCCGTTGACGAATTATAACGTTATTTTGACTAAAATTACACAAATGAGTTACGTTAGCGTATTTAAACTATTTTAAGGCTTTTGGATTTAGACACTAATCATTATATAAACGGCGAGCATTTATTTATGATTTAGAAGGAATATTCGATGATTAACGTCACAATTATGTCAGATGTTGTGGATGTACGTTTATTGTAATGTATTTATAGACAACCAAAATAAACAAGAACAGAAATTACAATATGGTTTGTAATGCCCAACTATTAAGAATTGTTAATCCCTATCTGCTTGAATAAATCAGAGAATAAATATACGAATTTACGTCTTGCACATTGACAGGGAGTAGGTTATTGTTTAGTACACTTTTTGGAATCCATATGATGTGGTGTCTGTCACCCGTGTAAGCAAGTAACTTTTTTCTCGGTAGCTGTTTCCAATTAATAAATAATGACGTTATTGAGATGGAAAAATAACAGAACGTATGCAAAGCTTATATCTACGTAATTTCGTGGCAAAATTGTTGGTTACAACCAGAAGTTATAGAGAGAAAACAGATAAATTCAAGGTGGCAGGGATCACTCCCCATTAGGGCGCCACATACAATGCTCATAAAATACGCTGCAGTGTGTCAGTAAGAAGGTTTTTTTTTTAACGAAACTGTCACACGTAAGCTCGTAGCGCCAACGTACGAAAAGAAAACACACTTCGGACGTCTTTGTTAAGACACCATATTCTCATTAGAAACACTGTTTATAAGCCCTTAAGCATAGCTTAAACGTTGTACTTCAGAATGTAATAACCGGATGTATGTAAAACTCAGAAAGTTTGTTGCAGAATTTTCACCAGTAAAATTATATGTTCACAACTTAAAGTCCCATAATAGAAATGGATTGGTGTGGGAATCTTACACGCTAGTTCAGCGCATGGCTCGTTAGGACGATGCGGCATTTGATGCGCTCTTCAAGGTCACCTTTATTGCTCCGTCGCATCTGAGCCTCTAACGCTCAGGTAGGCGTGGAGTTAGTGGATGCTAGCTTTTTTTTTTTTTTTTTTTAACGGCGGAACTGAAGAAATTACAAGCTACCAATATAAGTGAGAATTTCTTTCAAGTGATGCGAACGGCCTTTGACGTATTCGGTTGTCGAACGAAAACTTTTCAAATAAAAACGGTAAGAAACGAACGGCTGAACGATTTCGTAGAAGAATCCCCGGTGGAATGTTTTCTTCGCTGGCGGCCGAGGGACTTTTTCTAAGGAGCTGGGTACACGACGACAATAAAACAGCCCCGGGATTGCCGCTTCCCTCGGGCGGAAGTCTCGGGAGGGTCGGCGGCGCAGGAAGCAGAGGAAATTGCTACCAATCGAGCACGTCCATTGTGCGGGGTAACGTACGGTCGCGAGCAGGAAGTCGCGTGGTCACGGTGTGGGCGCCAGGGGCCGAGGTATGCCAGCGTGCGTGCTACCCCTCTCTGGCAGCCTCCATCACTCCTCCACAGGGACCTTCGCCTGGCGTGCAGCGTGTTGTGTTTTATCTCCGAATGAAAATGTTTGCCTGTAACGTATGAGTTCCTATACCACACGTCCGACTGTGATGAAACTTTTGTGAGTTGTTGGCGTCTTTGCGTGCGCCTGTGAAGGTTTATGACAGAAATATTTTATACAGAGGAGAAAAAAAAAAGGTGGCGCAGAACGGGACAGGGGGCAGAACGGAGTACAAAAAAATTAGTGAAAAATATTTTATTTTACAAAATATTTTTAGAATGGCCATTAATGACTCGTAAATCAGTTTACACAATTTAGAATTACAAAAACCTATTCCTGTAGTTGATAACTTTTAATATTATCAGCAATAATATTATTACTTAGCTTATGTGGAATTTTAAGTGCCGAAAATTTTGTATCAAAAACTTATATTATTATTTTTTCAACTTTGTGGGAAATTAGATGTTTTTTTAAGATACTGGAAACAGAAACACATTTTTTTTACGAATTACTTAAGATAATTCTGTTGCGCTACTCTAAGAGGTATTAAATTGAAATCCACGGGTACAGGGCAATAGCTATTATATTATAAAACGCACTTCAAACTAAACTTTCATGTTTTAAAAAATACTGTACGCCTATTACAAACACTTTTTACGGCCCATCCAAATCACTGCAAACGCTTTTACAGACTGCTTTATCTAGAAAAATACCAACTTAACTTGTAAAACAGAAACGCAGAATCATTCAGTTGACTTACACATTTCCCACAAATGAACCCCTCGCTTAAAGAAATATAAACTAAAGCGTTAATTTTTACATAACGTAATATTTTTCTGTCGTCATTCTTCTTTCATCGACTACATTCCGTTCCGGAATTAATTTCTTATTGTTCTACTTTATTTGTGTTTTCGTGTTGTCTTTCGGGATAAACCACATGCCTTTCAAAAATTGTCTGTATGTTACATACTTATTAAAAATAGCTATAACAGGCTTTTTATTTTTGCGTTTTGTTTTGCTCGCAGTAGAGTATGTCTAAGAAAACGGAACAATTAAAAATACAAACCCAGTGCATGAATCGTTCAAAGACCAAACTACAGATACAAATATCGCGAATAAAGATGGTGTTAGTCGCGAACCGTCCATAAGTCTTGCCCGTGTGGCTTAAAATATTTTCAGCGTCCTATAAATTTCACACACTGAATCGTCAAAATCGATATTCTACCGGACGCTAAAAACTAACTTAATCACTATAATAATATAATCAACACAGAAAAAGTATTCTGTGAGATACATTTTTAAAATACAGGCGGAAAAAGGAATTTTTTTTACGGCAGTGTATTAGAAAACTCGGATCACACCAAAGCGACCCGGGCTCGATTTCTGGCAGGGTCGATCCCGATTTATCGCACGTGACGGAGGTCACCTATGACCGGCGGATTTTCTCGGGTGCTCCCGTTCTTTCCGACCTTCACATTTCGTCAATTCCCCACAATAGTGCCTCCTGTAATGTCATAATTCATTGTTTGTCATACACATTCAATTGGTACATACCGCTACATTACATCTGCTTACGACTTTTAGAAAGTTATGAAGCTGTCCTGTTGGACACGTGGCCCACGAAAACACGGCTCCACTACTGAACAAAACACGAATGTTATTTACTCGTTTTCTTCCTTGACCTGTCCATTGCAAATTCTTAGAAAGTCGAGACGTACGAACAAGATTCCTCTTGACACAGTTTCTGAAGTCCTTTAGAAAAATCTCACACGGGAGGGAATTCTGTTTGGAACTAAAAAGAAAACTTTTAAATAATTTCCGTTTAAGTGTTAATTCTGTTAGTGTTGAATTGCTGAAACCATTGGTTTGTCTCCGTAAGTGTGTTAAAAGTTTGAAGTTTCTTTGGTTCGCAGTTGTACGTACTTACATTGCCTCTCTCTACTCATATGGCTTTTCGCCTTTATACTTGTTCCTCGGCCTCTCTGGTGACTTTATTTACGACTTCCTGGTAATCCTTCATCTCTTGTGTTCTCCATTCATATTTTCGTTGATGTTTTTTTCCCTCGCAATACCCCTGGCGCACGCGACTTCTTTCTCCGTAAAACCACTTTCAAGTTTTCCATCTGGGAACGATGGTCGTGATTCATCTTGTACGAGTCACCTCGTTCGACTGTTCCACATACAGAAAATCCAGTTTTTATCACACGCAGCTTCGCTCCCGTCCCATACAGAGTCGTGTTTGTATTCTCAGCTTTATTCAGCTGAATGTCGTGTTTTCCTTTGATGTCTCGGCACTCTTAGGTGTGCCGTGATACATGTGCCTCTAAACCGGATTACTTATTTCTAGGGACCCGAAAAATTCGCGTTTTCGTTCTGATACAAGCTAGATTCCACCAACTGTAAGTTCGTGTCACTTTCGTAATTGGTCGTTGACTTTTTTGTCACCTCGTGTAAATCGCTGAGCCAGTAATAAAATGTTAACTCAGTGCAGGCCCATACCACTGTGTCAACGAGCAGCTAATAAACAGCTGCTGTTTGCTTGAGTGCACAGAGATTCTTGAAGGCTAGCCTACACCTGAGTGAACCCGCGAATTTTTCAGTCTCTACTTATCGCCCTCCAGCTACCCAATTAAAAATACGAGTTTTTTACATTAAGAATTCGTATTATACTGTTTTGCCTACAATAATATTTTCAATACACATGAAACTTGTTTATTCGTCACTTTGAACATTCGATTTAACTAAGAGGTGTAAGACCAAAGCTGTCGGCCTATCTCCATGTGTGACCAAGTGGAACAGCGCCATATTACAACCCATAACATGCAATGCCCTATACCAGTGTTTTTGTTGAAAAAAAAAAAAAACGTTCTCCCCACCCCTACTAAAATACACAATTCCCTATAATCGGTTGCGATATGTCAGCGTCAGGGCTGCTGCAGTTGCCAAGAACTGTACGGGGTTGTGCACTGGTTGACTCTACAGCCACTGACAAGCTGATGTGCAGGTGCCCCTTACTTCTGAGTGGTCACGAAACATCTAGTAGCCGGCAATTATATTTCATGGTCGTTGATCTACGGCGCGTTCATCAAGAGTGTACAGTTTCGGCCCCACCTGGCAATAAACCACGAGCCGTCACTCGTCAGCATTCAGTTTGATCAAGTAACAAAAGAGCAGCATAACAGTCTAGTTCTTTAATAATGTTTTTAATTTTAACTAATTTAATGAATGAAATTATATTTTCTATGACTTCCTCCTAGGCTTATAACAATAGATGTGCAAATTTCGCGTTGTTATTTTCGACAGGCTAAAATTTCCTGGCTTACACTACGGTTACTTTTACTACAGGTGGGAAAGATCAATGTTAAAAGTTTGGCACAGGGAACATTGAGCGCTAGTATCGTAAACGGGTGCAAATTGACCAATCACAGAGCTTTCCTGAATTTTAAAGTAAACAAATTTGTTAATCTAAAGTGCGAAATTGGTGTATTTTCACTTTAAAATAAAGTTAAATTGCTTCAGTCATTTCCAAACCTATTTAAAAAAATTGTTACTAATGTTTGGTATTTTTCTGGTCCACATGCGATTTCAGCGAAACTAGCGGCAGAAATTGTCCCTGTGGCAAACTGTCGCATAAGAAAACACATTTTCTTTCTAACCTGTAGTAGAATTAACCTTACTTATACTTAACCCAACCATATTTCCTGACTTTATTGTGTACAGGTATTTGCACATTTCTATACTCACATTACATGATTGTGGGTATTTTACAATATTGACCTTACATCACTGGTTGGAAACGTCAGCCAAGAAACCGTCGGCCAACAGCAACAGTCATAAGCACACAGTAACTTGCAACCCAGTCTGCTGTCTCATAATAACTAAACATTTTTAGTTCTCTACTTATATAGTTTAGTAGCGAGACTTTACACACCCTTGGATGTACTCTCGTTGAAATAGATTGTTTTAATTCGTATTGGTTTGTGGCCTTAAGAGGGCGTGGTACATAATGCAACGCTAAAAGCATTATTCTATAACTGTAGGTTTATTGAAGCCAATTTGCGAAAATTAAACAATAGCAATCCTAGACATTAGTTTATCTACGGTCGTAGAAGAACATGTCTGGACACTCGCCTTTCTAACAATGTATTTTGCTTGACTCCCTTGTTGTTTGGCTGTAGTTCGTCAAGTTACCGAGAATTTCGTACTTTTTGGCGCTGTAATCCGTGCGGTCGAACTCAAACTCCGCCCACTTTTTTCCATTGTTAAATTTATAAAGTAAATAAAGATTGCAGAAGCCTTTTCTTAAATTTTTGAGCGAATGAAGTATTTCATAAATTGATAAAAATACGTTTTGATAAATTGTTTATCTTAGTGGAACGGAAGTGGGCGGAGTTTGATTCCGACCGCCCTAACTGAAGCACCAATAAAACACAATATTCTCGGTAATTTGGTCAACTGCAGCCAATCAACAAGGGGGTCAAGTCTCCAGGCGAGTGTCCAGACCTGTTCTTGTACGGCCGTGGTTTTAACCTGCGTTTTTAAACAAAATTGTTTCCAGTGTTACGAACTTCTGAGGCACAATCTCTGACGCTGGAACCTCGTACATTTAACTGCGTCGCAAAAGAACACGCGTATCGAATTTGGTAATTCTGGATAAATATTTACTCATAAAGTTGGCAAATGCCATTATCTAGAATTGCCATTGAATATTTTATCCTTATTGGCTTCGAAAGAAGCGTAGAAATGAATTGATGTTTTCAGAATTTATTTATCTATCACGCACTCTTAAGCCACGGGTTCCTATTTATTTTGCTTGTGCTAGTTAAGTTTTTTAAATTATGAAAGGGAACAGATGTGCCAAAATTGTTACATAGAAACGTTGGAAATTGTTTGTACTCTGTACCGTAATTTTTTTTCAGAACACAAGTTTGTATAATTTTGGCTAATTATCGATTTAATTTATATTTCTTGCTGCCAATAATTAGCCAAATTTATAGAAACTTATTTTTTAAAAAATTAGTCTACATAGTGCAAACGATTTCCAACATTTCTATGTAACTATTTTGCGATATCTGCTCCCTTTCAGGATTAAAAAAAAAAATAAAAATGACTAAAATAGCGTAAATAGGGACCCATGGCCGTAAATAACAAGCCAGAGATCATCCCCGACAACGACAAAAATTTCTCAACAACCGATCAGGACGGGATGACCTTGCTTTTGATTGGCTGTTGAGAAATTTTTATTCGGTGTCGGCGATGTGTTGTCGGACAGTTGTGGCATTGTAAACACGGCACTACACTAAACGTCGGCGAACTAAATAAAAAAAAATGTAGAAAGTTGGCGATTTAAATTTTGTATCGAATGGTATCCTACTGCATTGAGATATTTGAGCAGTTATGGAGGAAGAGGAAGTCAGTTCTGGACCTACAGTACTGGCCAAAAGTTTAAGACAACCATGTAAAATCATCAAACGGCTCATAGTACCTAAAGTTTTGCCGCGATATCGATGCCAATTTTTTTCGAATATTCTTACAGGTGTAAGAAAAGAATCCCCACAGATACAATTTGATGCTATGCTTAGTTTAGGAGTTATGAAGTTTTGAATATTTTCTTGCAACCTCCACTGACTTCATTCACACGGCGACTTGGAAACACTAGCGCTCTTACTTCCCCTACCGGGGCTACACTTAGGTTTGTCAAGCTGTAAGTTTGTGCAATATGCTGCACCACTGTAACTTGTAACTGGAAGTAGATAGTGCTATGTAGGTGTTGGTGGTTTACACGTTCTTATCTTGGATTTTACCGTGGCTGAGCATAGACTGTGCGTCGCAATTACCTGTAGTTGGTTCACGATAAACTGAACATCTTTTGAAAACGACCATGTCTAAAATAATATTAAAAAAATATTTAGTGTCACTTCAGACTTTAAGTTCTTAGTACAGTGCAACCTACATTCTTTGAAACATGAGTGTATTGGTTTATTTTAAAACGTGACAGGAATCAATACTTACAGACCTGAAAAATTTGCGATTTAATTTTGGCACAAGCTAGAATTCCAACAACTTTATGTATGTGTCATTTTCGCAAATGGCCTTTGACTTATTTGACATCTACTGGAAGTCTCTGAGTCAATAATGAAAATGTAATTAATACACACCTATATCACTTTAACAGCAAGCAGCTAATAAGCATATTTTGTCTGCTTCAGTTCACAAATATTCTTGCAGTCTAGCTTACAGGTCAGTGAACCCGCGAATTTTTCCAGTCTCTATTAGGGTTTCAAAAGTGTTCACGTTGTCCTGAACTACGTATAGAAGCAACACGCGTTGTGAATTTTGACGATCACGCGGGTACGTGTGCTCAAACGTGACGTCCGTCGACTTGGTAAACTGCATTCTCTCGTTTAAAAATACTCTGCCGACCAAGGAACAATTTCTTGCTGAATCTATGAGCTAATATTTTGCACAGAGTTACGTATTTCTAGGGGATACCTTTGACGCCAAATTGTAGTATTGCGGTTGCTGTATTAGAGATGATGCGTAAGAAACGATTCAGTCTGGGACAACATCCCTGGGTTTCCATACTGTCCTGTAGAAACTTGAAGATTTAAATAAACGTGTTTAGACTAATATGTGCCACGCCTCCATTCGCAGCCATGATGACGTTCAAGTGAAATTGTTAAGATAACCTTTTAAACACAAACCGGGGGTTTTTTTTGGATGGGGAATCATGATATAACCCCTGGGTGACTTTCGTTTTCTAACCCTGATCTCAGTTTCAACCACGTTGGAAGCGATGAACAAAGTGACGTTTGTCGTAACCAGACCACATGGAAATTTGATTAAACTATTAATAATTTATTGTGCTTACTGAGTTTCAGATAATAATGCCAGTATTAATTTTATTGGCTTGAAGTCATAATAGACACACACTACTTTATTAAAAAAAATTTTAATTTATTTCTTCTTCGTTCGCTTCAATGTTTAATTTTTTATTTTTAGTAAGTTTATCTATTGAAATATAGTATTTTCTGATAATGTTACACAACTTGTTAAAACCTAGTAAGTCTTGGAGCAGTCGTGTGTTTCACAGTAAAGTACTGCATGCTACATAATTTCCTGCACTTACGTTTAACCTCACATTATAAGCCTGTATCTCACAGAATTTGCCGTCCCAGTTTGGGGCATTTGTACTGTAGATTTGGCGTTCCCGTGAGCAGTAGCGTATCGTGGCCGTGTTCCTAAGCGTGCGGCGATAAGGCTGTGACTATACTCAACCCTGAGTTGTCAGTGGGCCCATTAGACGTGTAGGACCAGGAACACTCTTCTTCCAGTAGCGTACAAGAGGCAAGGAACGTATTGTCCAGTAATATACCTCGGTTTTCACAACATACGTTTATTAGATACGTCAGGTAAGCACATTGAGGCCACGTGAGCAAAGCGTATAGTCGGAGCTAATGTTGCGTGCATTGGAACACGACCACCAGACGCCACTGCCCGTGAGTGGGGCAGCTTAAAACCCATTGAATTGGTCACCTATACGTGCTGCAGTTGAATTATGTGTTAAAAAAGTTCCCTACATGCACTTAAAATGCGTTGCAGCGAGTTGCAAGTAATCGTTTTTTGACGAAACTACTTAACGCGCATCAAAATGGCTCTTCTACACAAATTCGGTACGCGTGTTTTAAATATGATTTTTGGGCATCCCAAAATGGCTAAAATCGGCTTTTTCATACTGTGGTATCTGGGAGTGTAGCAACCATTATCGAATAGTGTACAAATAGAAGCACGCGTTGGACTTTAACCTAAACTTCTCACAAATAAAATGATATGGTCACCGTTTACAGTCCCATAGCAAAATGAATACTAGCAAAGCTCTACGCGCTAATTTGATGGCTTGCACGTAGATGTGAAACTGCGTTACATACGCCGGCCGGCGGCAACCTCGGCGCTTTATTGATTTTGTGCCTCACACACACAGGCACAGTCTACATTGGGAGCTAACTAAATACTACTTAATATGTGGCTTTCTAAAAAAAAAAAAAAAAAAAAAAAAAAAAAAAAAAAAAAAAAAAAAAAAAAAAAAAAAAAAAAAAAAATGTACTGAAGAACCGTTTGAACATATTTTTTATGGTGTTTGGTTTAAATATCTGTACATAATAAAGACAATTAGAAATGCAATTTTATGAGTACGTAATTTTTAAACTTACTGAGTTAATAATTTCGCTAAAACATTTCATAAATACCTTACTTTGAAAATCTCAACTAGTTCCTTTATTTGATTTAGCACAAACGTTCTCCTCTTTGGCAAACAGCGAAGGTTGAAAACAAAAAAAAAATGAGGTGGCAGTGTCTGGACCTCTCGCCTCCAAATAAGGCGATCCGGGTTCGATTACCGGCGGAGTCGGTCCACGGATTTTCTCATGTGGGAATCGCGCCGTTGGTTAAAGTTTTTTTCGAGGTTGTTTTGTTTCCCCTTCCTTTTCATTCCGGCGGCGTTGCTCCAGACACACCTCACGTATCGCCCCTCACCAGCGTTGAATTCTTCGCCACTGGCCGTGTGTTTGTGCGGCTGAGGCCCGGCGCCAAGGGCGATGTTGATCGGTTGATCTGGTGCGGCATATCTACTTTGAGACA
Organism: Medauroidea extradentata; assembly: GCA_003012365.1. Taxonomy (NCBI): domain Eukaryota; kingdom Metazoa; phylum Arthropoda; class Insecta; order Phasmatodea; family Phasmatidae; genus Medauroidea; species Medauroidea extradentata. The sequence continues at coordinate 24,232 of PNEQ01071263.1, forward strand.
CTGAAACAGCGTACAGTGGTAAATGGTGACTCCATCTTTTTATTGGTGAAAAGTTTTAAACAAAATGCAGTCCATGTTTTTAGATTAGTTTCGCACGAATCCCGTGAGTAGTTTCTCATACACTGAAGGTTTAAAAAGCTATTTTCAACAATTTTGAGAAACTTAGAATTGATTTTTCTATTTGACTTGATGCTTTGAATCTACCCCTTTCCGTCATAGTTTGAAGTGTATTCTCTTTCCGTACATTAACACAATGAGCACCAGTGGAATATTTTCGCAAAAAAAAAAAAAAAAAAAAAAAAAAAACAAAAAAAAACGTGTTTACGAACACAGTGCAAACCATTTTAAGCATGAAGGTGGCACACATAAGATTCCACTATACACTTTATGTACGAATTCTCGATTTCAAGTCGTAATATTAGTTTTACAGCATAAATCAAAAATGTGTTCAGGTAGAACCAATTTCCTGTACATATTCTTTAACATAATTGCGCTAAATTTGCAGTACTTGTAAAATTCAATTCGTAAACAGTAAGAGAAAAAAAACAGTAAACGACTTTTTCTCACACTGTTAACACATTGCATTTAACGTGTAAAGCAAATTTAGCGCAAAAATATAACGTTCGTATACATTAAAATGGTTATACCTAAACACATTTTTTTATTTATACCGTAAAATAAATATAACGGCTTAAAAACCAATAATTTGTACCTCACGAGTATAGTGGAATCTTAAGCGCTGGCAAAAATCTACTCACTTCACAATTTCCAATTTCCCTCCTACCCAACTGTTGAGGGCGGCAATGTCTCGCACGCCGTCACTCCTCTGGCAGAATTGCTACACACAGATGCGGCACTAAGGACCGACGTCTGGATATGTTTCACTGGCGACATGCACGTCTGCCTGAATAGCATTAATCTCTAAAGTATCACCAATCAGAACCTCGCCAGCTCTTATTATCCTGTTTACAACTTTCTCTTTCCCACGGCGTGAAGAGTTAAATAGCCATGACACAATTCAAAAACTCATCTCAAATCCTTACACTGAAAGAAAAATTTTGTAGGAAGTCTTCCCTGCAAAATTATTTTGTAGTAACCACAAAATTACTTGGCGGTGGCCACACTATTTTTGTGGTGTCAACAAAATGTATTTGTGGTGATCACAAAATAAATTTTGTAGGATAAATACCCACACTATATTCTGTAGCTGCCACAAAATATTTTTTTCCGTGTAGCCTCTCGCCAGTATGCAAAACTAAATTAATATAAATTACACAAGACATATTATTACTATTGAGTAAGATTAAACACATGATTCTGGATACATTGGAATTTCAACGGACTGTCTACGACTATTCTAACACAATTTACTGTATTTACATGGAATATTGCATTAAGTCACTTTTTAAGGGCTAGTAAGCCAACTACAAGTATTACCTATCACTATCAGGGGTACGTTTTTCATTAGTTATATCTAAGGTCTGTATTCTGAAAATAGTAACTGATTTGTCTCGATAAGGATGAGCTTGGGTTTTACACTAGAAACAGCATGAGAGTCTCTTCGTGCCTACCACCACCAATTTTCCGTTTGTCGGATAAACGTAGAGTGCAAAGAATGGTCACTAGGAAAATCGTTTACTTCTCGGAGGTAAGCTCGTCATACTTCGAAAGCGATAAACAACTTTGAGTAAGGTGGCGTATAAGTAAAAAACAGGATTTGCATTCGGAAGAACTTAGGATTGATTATGGCCAACGTGATTCCTGTTTATAGTGTTTAACTAAATCATTCCAGGTTGGAACTGGGTTGATGCCGGTAAATTAATACAGGACATGGTAAATTCATCACTGTTAAGATGTTGAGTCTTACTACCTACCTATTTAACGATTAATTAACATTTTATATTCAAATGCGATCTTAGTATCAGTAAGAAAAGCTGTAATTTGTTACCAGTTTTTGGAAAATGTACGTAAAATTAACTCACGTGATAAATTTCGTAGCCCTATGTAAATCACCAATTTGATACAGTTTATAACAACTAACAAAAACTAATAACGTGCATTAGTTGTCAAATAATGATATATTTGAGAAGAATGGTTAAATGGGCAAAGAAAAACTTAATTAACAGCTTAGGATACAAACCTGGACTGTTTCATCTGAAATAGTTATTGCAGTTATAGTCAGATGTGAATTATAATTTTGTTAATCTTAAATCTGACGTATCTGAACTACAAATTGGTCTAAGTTGATACAGTAAAGGAGTTTGTTAAAAGATAAATTCAATGTTTAAATAGTGACCCGCAATGTTTTACTTGCAGAAGTATTTAGAAATCTTTAAATGTTATTTGTGTAACATCAAGAGGCGTTTTCCTACCTAACACCTTTCTGAAATAGAACATCAGTCATGATTATGACAAAGAGCATCAAACTAAGACAGCGCGTATATACAACATAAAACAACATCATTGCACTGTTCTTTGTGTTGATTTTAGAACGAAACACTGCAGGAAGTTAGAAAAACCTCGAAATTATCAAAATTTACGCTTGTCGATTGTTAGCTGGAGGGAAAAGCGCCATGTGGAAGAGACGGCTCGATCGGATGAAAAGGCGGTTTGCGAGTGAGAGAGAGAGAGAGAGAGAGAGAGAGAGAGAGAGAGATATATATATAGGGGTAGGTAGTGATGACAGTAAAGAAAAGAGCATCGTGTTGGAATATCGCTGTTGCAGATAAATGAGCGCTGGGCAAGATAAATAAAACACTGTCATTTGTTTTTCCCCCGTTTCATCTCGTTACAGTATACCGTGGCAATATCTCTGACACACCTGCGTGGTTTATGAAATGAAGCGAAGTCAGTGTTATTGTTGTTTCAAAATACACTTTGCTTAGCCTCACACTTTAAAGGGCATTTAAATATCATGCTGTGCTGGCGAAGTATAAAACAACTTTTAGTTTACTAATACATTTTACAAGTACTTGTACACAAAAATATATTTTTAGAGCATTAGAAAAGATGAAAGTATTTTCTCAGATAAATTAAATTTTGAACGCTTGTGCTAGGCCCTATATGGAAATTAATGTATTTTACTATTAACTACAATATAACACGTGTTACCCAATCATCCCTCAAAAATATCTTTGAAATATTATTAGACTATTTGAGGTTTCACTGTAAAATGCGTAATGATCGAGTCATCGGGTACTCTGAAATAATGTCTTCTGGAATGTGTGGTTTGATATAAAGAACATTAATTAATGTTGTAACGTTTTGGTTTAAAAAATCCTATCGAAGTTATGTTATTGCAAAGTCTGACGTGACTATCAAGTAAGCAGTTTTTGACCAAAAATATCCCACATTATGTTTTTTTTTTTTTTTTTTAAATTTCAGTTGTAAAAATAATTTCTCATTGAAAGAGGTAAGTAGGGACACAGTCTGAATTAAACATCAGCCTATCCCAGCGAAAGGATATGCGACTATTGGATAGGGGCTGTGTTTTAACTATGCTTTTGAAAGCAGGGTTGCTAGCAAATAAAAACTAAACATTTTGAGTTATTGTACGTGTTGTTAAACACTACGCTCAACTTGTATGAGAATCACGTTTAAAAGGTGGTTAATAGAGGTCAAACATTTCTTGTTTTGCTAAATTTATTTCATTAAAAGTAATATCGTAGCAATATGATGAGCCTATTTATTATTTAGAATTTATCGCAAATAAATTTCTTTACTCAGGGCTGTCATATATAGGAAAATAATATTTTATTGCCCCAAGGGTTTGTCCCAACTCTCCCCAATTACGGAAATTCGATTTATTTATGCCATGACAAGGGTTTAGGGTATTGGTGTTGCTGCATCTCAGCAGCCAGAATTTTATTATTTATTTTCGTATTTTTAGTAGAATGAACACTACATAGCATGTGATGATCGCTAAAATATTCTCCGTGCATACCGATTGTCATGGTGTTTAGATGAACGGCATAGAAGTTGACGCGCTGCAGCGCCATCTACAGGCGAGTTAGCGTGTTAGAGTAAAATGGGTGGCGTATAAATCGTCTCTGTAAAAATACATATAATGTGCCAAGTTTCATGGCAATTAGTCAAACGGTGTCGGAGTTTATCGATCTCATCAACTTTCATATACACACCCACACACACCTACACACACATACACACACAGACCAGTGTAAACTATATCAGTTTTAATTCATAATAAACTATGTGACTATACAATTTGTAAAATAAAAAATACTAGTTATTTTAATAACAAATTCGCTTAAGAAAATGTGGATTTGAATGCAAGTGATGCCCATTAAATTGTACCTTAGGACATTCAATGCTCTACAAAATACTACTTTGGAAACACTTTCTAAAACCACTGAGTTTTTTTTCTGCTTCGAGTACTTGAAATGTAAGTAACGCAGTAAGTTAACCATGTTATTGTATACCATATACAGTCACAAATGCTTGAGACCTTAGCGGACTCCAACGACCCCAATTATTTTAATATAGTTGCTACAGCTCTGCGGGAAGGATATTAGGTTATTTTGCTCTGGTTACCAAAATTCCTGCAGTTACTTTGTCCAACTGAAGTGGTATACATTATCTCTGTTTTCCTCGTAAACATTTTCCATTCGATTTATCTTTCGTCTAAGTGCATGCTCTTATGCTCGGGGAATCCATCTGACCGACGGCAGAGAACCCAGATACAGTCATTGATGATCTAAAAGCGCCATTGACGCCATTTCACGCTCCTTCACTCGCTGATTTGTGCTCTCATGAATACCGCGAAAATATACTGTTCAGTTCTAGGACAACTTTTGAGGGAATCTTTCAGTTTGACGTACATTCTGCATGCAACTGAATTTCCTTTTAAACCATTCAACTCTTCCTAGGTACTCAATTTTAATAAATGAATTTAATTCATGAGAGACGTTGGCATAGTTAAACTTACTATATATAGGTACCTGGTTACGTGATAATACGGCATTCATTATTTACATGAATATACATAAAATACATTTATATAACCAATGGTAGTAATTAGAACCGCACTTGCCCCGAAGTTATATAGTAGGGTGGCTTACCGAAATTATCGTGACCTGGCGGATAAAATCACCAAATTTGGTATGAATATACGTTAGGGTATGCTAATGAATGTTAGCCTAGAAGTCCTCCGGAATTTTAAAAAAAATTTCATGTACAGAATTATAAACCGAAATGGCTAACAAAATATGGCAAAATTTCACATTTCAGTCTTTTTCCCAGGCATCGCTGTGGGATTTGTGAATATGTGTTGTTGATGTTGGCCAATTTTTATTTAATTCCTATTTATGTAGTGTTTTATCACAAACTTAATTCTAATAACCATTATTGTTCCATGATAATTCAACATGGATGTGATCTGGAATCGATGCGTGATTTGCCAGAATATTATCGGCGAAAACTTGAAATGCCATTTGCTGACCCCAGGGACAAGTGGTGAAAAAACAGATATTTATGCAGCATTCCTGAAGAATGTAGAACAGTTCCGGAGCATTGATGTTCTTTCAGTTGAACTGTCTTTCGGAACTGATGAAACTGCAACAAACTTTGATTTACATTCTGCTTCATGGCACAAATCTTGTCATCTTAAGTTTAATAATTTGAAGCTGGCTAAGGCAGTGAAGAGGAAACAAACTAGTGTTGATCAACAAAACGTCCTAGTAAAGGAGTAGCATTAGACATTCAATGTTGCTTGTTTTGTGAAAAAGGCGAAGATGAAGGTCCACCCCATGAAGTTTCAACATTTGATACAGACAGAAATATTCCATCCATGATCACACAACTCAATGACTCACACCTTATGACAAAAATAGTTGGAGGAGATCTTATAGTGATGGAGGCAAAATTCCATCTTGCATGTTTGGTCCAGCTTAGAAATCGCCACAGAATCCACACTCGTGGGGCAAGCCGAAAAGAAGAAAACACAGATGAGAAAATGAATAAGTTTCGATCATTCGTAGAACTTACCAGTTACATTAGCGAGTCAGTAAAGTGTGGCATTCTCCTTTTTAAAGTATCTGAGATTCATTCTGTAAATGTAAATCATCTAGAGGAAATGGGAATCAAGAAACAAATCAACAAGGCACGACTTAAGAATCAATTGTTAGAGCATTTCCCAGAAGCCCAAGAGCACTTGATGGGAAACACACTGTAATCATATTTAATGAAAGTGTGAGAAAAATGCTGAAGGAAGCTCTGAAGATTCGAGAGTTCACAGAAGATGCTGTTGTCCTGGCCAAAGCAGCAGCAATTGTCAGAACATATATTAGGAATCGCCAAGGTTTCAAATTTAGTGGTAGCTCCCAGCACAATGCCAAGAAGATTCATTACCTGCAAGTCAGTCGCTAGTCTCTAGACAATTTTGACCACAACCCAAGCTCAACTACATCATTGTCCTCATTCCATGGGACAGGAATCAGTCTTTTTCCAGATGCCTACAAATACAGAACCTGGGGAGAGCCAACCACCTAATACAATTTCACCTTCGGGAGACTTAAGTCACTCTTTACCAGACAGCTATGCCTGTGTTCCATCCATAGCTTTGAAGATCACTGATGTTGTTGTTCCACAGTGCCCTGTGTTTCCAGTAGAGCAATGTTTAGATGAATTCAAATCAAAGGAATATAACTGGCTCCTGCATGCACTACAACTTCTGCAAATTGTAAATCTCACAAGTGGCGACATCACATGGGCTGCCTATAACGCCACAATGTAACCGTGGATAGAAGACCGTCCAGCCCTTCGTACACTTCTTCCTATGTTCTATGATAAGGCTGTCACACATGCAATGGTTAAACATGACATGGGTGTCATTAGACAAGTTATTAAATTTATTAATCCAGGGCAAATACCAACCATTACATTTGATCAACCTATGTTTGCCCTAGCTAAGTTTGTGCAGTGGAAATGGCCGAACCCTGCTGACAGCCGACTCTGAACACTTCAAGAAGGTGGAACGACTGACTGCTGTTCTATATGATAAAATCGCTCCTTTCAGCAGTATTAACCAGATAAGAAAGGAGCTTTTCTGTCAGAAGAATCGAGCAATAGACAAACTTCCGCCGACTGAGGATTTGCTTCTTCAGCACATCCGAAGAGCAATTTATCAAGCTGGTATTTGGACGACCAGCACACAAACACAGCAAGTGATTCCTTCTCCAAGGATTTTGGTTGGAATAAGGTTTCAGATTCATGGGTACCAGTTTGGATGATAATTCCAGAGGTATCACGGTCATGTAGACAATTGATTAAATGCTCCTGTAAAGGAGACTGCAAAAACTGCAAATATGGAAAAGCCAATCTAGACTGCTTACCACTTTACAAGTGCAAGTGTAATTTGTAAGTGTAATTGATTGTAACTGTAGCATACTGGAGTCAACTGAATGAAAAATTTATATTTCCTTCGTTATTTGGAACTCTTATTGACATTACATTTGGACAAACATTTTACTCTATTAAGTGTTTAAGATAAAGAGATTTTTTAAATGTATTTTACGTAAGTTAATAAGTAGCCTACCTTAAGGCTACCGCTTACCTGAGCCTAAGCATAGTTGCAGCGTGTCGGAGGAACACTGTTTTTGATGAAACTAGTAAACATGAGTTCATGCAGTTTTTCTACGAAAAGAAGAGACATTACAAACGACTAAGTAAAGTCACTTTCAAGACAACACGCGTATTTCATTTTAGTTAAAACGACTTTTCCAGGCTGCTATAGCGGAAAATATACTAATGTGATGCATGTGAAACTCGGAATTCTTATTGCGTTAGACTTTTATAAAGCAATTTCTTAAATAAAACAGTGTGATTACTGCAGGTCCCATAGAAAAAACTATAATAAGATAAGATTGCACGCCTTAGGCATAGAGGCGATGCGGCAGAATATGACTCGGACAACATTACCCTTAGTGTTGTACCTCACTCACACGAACACACTGTCAGTAGGCGGTTGCAGTAAGATAGGCGTGTAGCGTACTTAGTTGGCTTACAGCTGTATTTCAAAACTGACAGTATAATATGTTGTGTTAAAAGTCAGACCTAGTCGTATTTGTGAGCCGTTTCGGTTTATAGCGCAATACATGAAAATTTTTAGAAATTCCAGAGGGCTCCTTGGCTAACTTTCATTAGCATACCCTAAGGTACCTTCATACCAAATTTGGTGTTTTTATCCGCCAGGTCACGGTAATCTTGAAAAACATCTCTAAGCCACCTCACTAATAAGATATAAAGGGTTAATTATTTTAAAATTCTTGTAATTGTTTGCGAAGTTCTATAGTAATTGTGAGTTTTTATAAAATGGTCTTCTAGCTTACCGATATTGATAGCAGCGAACGAGAAAAAGTGTGAAATGAGCATCATCTCACGGAATCGTCGAGTTCCTCAGCTGGAGAACAACATATCCTCCGCGAAAGAAATGTTGGAACAGAGTAAAAGTAAAGTTGGTTGTTTTCTCTCGGCGTTTATTTTCCTAGCGTTGCATTGCGCTTGGCTCTTATTAGCTGCCGCTTCACCGCAGCCGAGAAAGAGTCCCTAACCACGCAGAGCTTGGACGCGTCAATGCGGGGCACGGCAGTCGGGGCATTTACTTCTGCACATTGGTTCCTCCTGTCTGGTCTCAGCTGACCCATATCCCAGCTCCTGCTCTGCTGCATCTCCAGGTGGCCGCTGGAACTCCTCAAGGTGGGAAGAAACACCGTAAAATCGCTGTGAGAACTTGGCGAGAAATTTCCGGGACACTGCAAAGTTGCTTACGTTCCGCTGTCTCTCGCATCTGGGGCCGGGGTTCACACCCGCCCTCGGCGGCGCGGTGAGAAAAATACGAAAGAGCGTGCAAATATGTACGAGAGACAAAAGAGAGAGAGAGAGAGAGAGAGAGAGGAACGAATCACTCAGCCGCCGAAAGAACTGCAAAGGAGGGGACGGGGTGCGGCTAAAGTATTCGGAAATTCAACAAACGTCCCAACTCTATTTTCTTAAAAAGAAAGGACCGTGCCGGGAGTAAAAAGAGGGTTACCTATTTTCTAGCGCGATGTGTAGGGATTTCCATTTTCCCAATCCTTCCCGCGCTTCGCCTGAACTTCCCCATCTCTCCGGCTGCCCTTCCTGCTCCGTGGACCGCTTCCCCTGCATTGCGGGGGTGTGTCGGCTGGACCATTTGTCGTCCCATCCCCTTGCTGCCATGTCGCTTCATTTCGGATTGCGAGGAGTGGGGCGGGGGTCGTCGGGATATTTCCCCTGGTCGCACATCCTTCCCGTGAGCCTGCCTTAGAGGATTCCTTCGTCAGCCTGCTGGGGAGGGAAGGGGGTGGACAATCTGCAGCTGCCACGAACACCGCCCCACTGGGGGCTTGGCCAGTCGGCACCACAGACGGGCCAGAGCAACGCGCCGGTCATCGCCGAAATGAAAATTCGCGCGGAAGTTCTCTCAGCTCGAGCCAAGTGGGACGGCCAGAGAATGAGGACAATGATGAAAGACGAAAGTGTCTGAGCGAGTCTGGGTCGTGACACTCCCCCAGGGGAGCAGGATGTGGACATCGTCGTACGATATTCGGAAGCGACGGTGAACGCCACCGTGTACCAATAGTTCCGCGCCTTAATAGGATATGTCACCTTTTGTATTAAAGTTACTCGTTTTCGTGCAATAAATGATGCATGTATCGCGAATGTCTCTTTACGAATTCAATATTTTATGATTAAGTGCCTATTATTGAACTGAATATATACTAGAATTATAGTCTTTATTATATGGCGGGTAAAACTAATCATCTTACATTCGGTATTATATAAATATGTGATAACTACGCCTTATTAAAGGCACGGTATACTGTAAAGACGTATTTGAAAATTTACTACTCCGATGTAGTGTCAAGTAAGTACGAATGGTAATATTGTTTCCCTTACATAATTGGTAGCTTTCCTATACGCGTTTAGTAAACAGTCAAATGTTTACAAGGTTACCAGACTCGTATAGAAACATTGCTTAAAATTTTCTCTGTTCACTAACTGAAGTATAGTATGCGTCATACTACGTATGGAATAAAAACTTTCAATATTATTTAGGAAGTCATTTTACTGTGCAATTATATAAATGCCAAATGTAAATAATTTCAAATAAATCTGGCCAAATGTTGAATCAGAAAGAAGTTAAGAACAATTTAGCTCGATTCGTGTGCGGGCTCTAAAGGGTGGGGAGCATAATACGGCGAGTGCCAAAACTTGGGTTAAACAGTATTTCGAGGAAAACTCTTGATTCGTCAGTTATCTGAGTGTCAGAGTTAAGCAGAAAGAAACATAACTCACAGGTTACTGAAACTTAAAATATTCAGGAGCAAAGTTTATTGTGTATATCCAAACCTTGTATTAATCCTTTACTGGGCTATTATTTTTCTACCATTATAGTAACGTGATCATTGTTCTTTTTATGTGAAATATTTCGGACCTTCTCCATATAGTTGGTATAGTTATAGTAAGTTATTTTGTGATCTGGTTCCCTTCAGCTCAGTTCTATCCAATTGTATTTCACATTCTAGCTTTCGTATAGTGAGATTCCTTTACTGCCTTTCAGGAATATTACATATATATCTTCTCACTCGTGACAATACTACCTTGATTAAACTCACATAGTCGTACGCAGATGACAGAGAATCAGTAATTCTGCATGCTAGATTTTATAAGCGATTGCTACTAGTTCATTTTCTCAGAGTTGTGAGGAGACACGCCATGTTTTGTATATGATAATATTCCACTCTAGCCAATGTAGTTTTTAAAAATAGGTATTAGGATAGGCCTACATCAATTATAAAATGGTCTCCCACCTAGCAGATCCGTAAAGTAGTACAGCAGTTTAATGTCTAGTATGTCACCAAACGAATTTAGAAATTTTTAAGACAGTAAATTGAACTTAAACTGACACACATTTTTGATAAAATTTCTTCAGAACGTGTGATTTTGCGAGTAAATCATACGTTTTTGGGCATATATATTACCACAAACACTATCCGGAAGCACACATTTAAATATAAAAAAAGGAAAGCGAGGAAAGTAATTGTTAACCTAAAAAATGATCTAAAGGACGAGCTATAGAAGGTATGAAACAAGTTCTTCAGGATATTCTAGATAGTGGTTATGGTCTTACGCTCAAGGAAATTTGCGATTTTGCTAATTAAACATTTGGAGACCATGTGTTCACAAATAAGGAAGTGAAATTTTACTTGATAAAACGTTTGGGGATCAAATACTGTTCGCCAAGCCAACACTCAGGAACCAGCCTGTCCTTGTCTTCTCCTCAAATTTAACAGCTGATCAGGTAGCAGATAGGCTTCGTTTGGTTCACTCGCTACGAGTTATTGCACAGTTGTTAAGACAGTCACTTCTGGAAACTGATTTTGATCTTTAGGATGAAATTGGTGATGTAAACACACTATAAAGTATCTTGGGGGAAAAACCACATATACTTGACTTTCTGTCCGAATTATTATGTTTTGAAAAATTGGCTATCCTTTCTTCAGTAAATAAAAGCCAATCGGAGATTTTACCAGGAGAAGATGAAGATGATGCTGATGAAGACATCAGAAAACATATTTTACTGAATTAATCATGATATGTCTAATGTAGAATCAGAGCAATCTTCCAGATACTTTTCTACAAAGTCTCGATTAGTGCCCCTCATTTGATGGTTGGGCATTCAATTCATGAGAATTGTAAGAGTAAGTGAATTTTCATAGGACTCAATAAGGCTGGCTTGTCAGTCAGTTACAACGAGATCATGCTAACACAAATAAACTTTGCTGAATATACTATTTAATCATGCTCCACTAGTCTAACTATTCCAAGTCACATTTAAAATTGCTGCTTCACTGTTGGAACGATGGATAATTTTGATCACGAAGAGGCGAGTTTGTTTGGTACACAAGGTAGTCATGACACTGCAATGGTATTGTTTCAAAAAAGCTTCAAATATATTGCAAAGCAAACCTAAACTCTCAGCAGTAGCTCATAATAGCAAAACTAAACGGAGCGCAGTTCTGCTTCCATGCCAACAGCTGAAAATGTATCAGAAGCCATCGGCACCTATGACTATCCCATCTGACTTAAAAATCATAGAACAATGTTAGAATTATCCGTGTAGTGAAATTTAAAAGAGGAGTCGGTTATAGGTATCATACAAGCATTGGGTTGTCTGAACAACATTCAAATCCCTGACATGGTCTAGAATTTATGCTGTACTTTCAAAAGCTGATGTACCTCTGCACCAAGTCAGATTTCTTCTAATAATGCCTTACCCACCTACAACATACGACACTATGTATTCATGTATGAAAACCTTCCAGAGTCTTCTTGTGCACCTCCACCAGTCTGAACTACCAATTGCATGTGATACAGGTGTTTACCATATCGCAGCATAAATTCAGACGGCATATTGTAAATTCCCTGACATTGTGCTTCTCGTGGGATCTTTCCATTTAACAAAAATACTTCTTGCATGCACTGGAAAATACATTAATGACAGTGGGTTTGAAACTGTCCTAATTGAAAACAATGTTTTGGCTCAAAGGTGACAGAGTGTTCTTAAAGAAAGTAGTTATGTAAGGTCTGCAAAGGGAGTGTTCATGCTTGCAGAAGTTTTTGAGAGACTTAAATGGAAGGTATTTTTGAGATTCCATAGAAGAAGAGCCAAACCTGACTTTGCAAGTCAGAGAATTGCTTGACGCCATGCAAAACAGACGAACGGACGAAATTTTTATTAAAATTATGAGCAAACGATTAAATTAGTAAAAGGGGTACCCCGCACAAGGTTTACTTTCGGACGTTAAAAATTTAAATCAATAGTAAACCATTTTTATATAAAAATTTAAATTCCACATGAAAAAGAAGTGCCGTATTTATTACAAAACAAAAAAATTACTAACTGGATCATGTTCTAAGCCGTTCGTAAAGCTTCATTACACAAAATATTAATATAGAATCATGAAGTTTGTCATTAAAAAAAGGAAAACTGTATAACAGATTTAGCTGACGATCGACGAAGGCCGGATCAATCCTGAGAGAAAATAATGCCGTCGGGAGATAGCTACACAGCAATGGCAAAAGGGCAGCATCATTCAAGCTGAGACGGCAGTGTGTGCAACCCAGAGTTGATACCAAAAGGTTGATTCTACATGGGCCTCATCGAACCGAGAAATGCATGTAACATAGCGTCCAGCACTTGGACCAACTTAGCGTCCGTCACTTGGACCCTCACTGTAACACAGTGAGCACAAAGAAATTGAAAATACATTTTAAAAGGCAAAACGGTCGCGGACGAAAGAAAATAAACAGACTACTAACCTTGAGGCATTGAAGACGACGATCACAAAAAAGAAAAAGAAAGAAACCATAGTTCTATAATGACTATAAATACTACGTGGGTAACTTAAAGATGAATAACGCCATAATAGGCTGCCTATGTTGCGAAGAACATCACCCACAAGTACGCACCACAGCGACACATCATGACAAGGATTGCATGAACACGGGCAAGGAAATATGATGAAGACAGGGCAGAAGGAGGGGAGCAAGGCAGCAGAATACAACTTAAAAGTTCGCCACTAGATGGCAGGGGCAGAATAGCGTACAGACATGAATGGCGCGAGATTTGCACGCGGACAGAGACGCATAGAAACGACAAAATCAAGTAATCATCATGCAGAATAAACACGCTGACACAGCCGACGCACACACTGCAGCAAGGAACAGACAAAATAAAGAAACAAAAGCTTCGGCTAATAATAAAGAATACGAAGTGTAGCCGAGCACATCCGGCTAAAAAGAACACTCGTTACTGCAGCCCGAATCGGCTCTACTTGTAACATATGAAGGAAAGAAATCAACTGTAATGAAAAATGAAATGTACCGACGTATCCACAGCAAATAAAATTATTTAATGACCACACATGTCCGTTAGTACAATAAAAAAATTAAGAAAATGAACCTAAATGTTTGAAAATATAGACAACATTTTAACATTTAATTGAAATAAGTCATGACGTATACAATACGACACAATACGCAAGACATTCAATGAACTTCGTTGTGAAATTGTAACACAAACTAGTACTAAACTAAACATTCTAAACCTCCCATGTTCAAATTCTTCATTACAAGGTCACTTAAAACGATTATTCTATGCGGCATACTCGTGTGCTGCAGTGCTGAACATGGATACTCCATTTAACCATCCAGATTTCGGGTGGATTGTAACATATAATGATTCATCACTAATGCCTTGTCCTTACATGAATGAATTACCTGAATATTGTCGTTGCCGGTGAAAAACCTCCTATGCGTAAAATGCGAACATTTTCAGGGAAGTAAAAAAATAAAGAAACAAGATCACATATTATTGTTAGTTATTGGGGTATTAACTATCACAGAACTACATACACATACTTAATTTGTATTAGTCTGTACATTTACAATTGCGTACACAAATTTTATTACGAAGTCTCTTTTAATACAACCGATGACACATAGGAGGTTTATCACTTTGTACTTGTGTTTGTAAGATTTGCAACACAAAACTTTGTCATTGCAAGTGAACATTATTCTCCTGTACATAATTTTGCAAATGTATCACATGAGACAATCTTTGACTCTTTCTGTGATCACAGCATGATTATATTTTAACTTAATTATATTGGCCTAGAGAGTTTAAAATCTTATCATATATAACTTCTTGTGAAATATTTTTAGTAAAAATTTGTAGATTAAAATTTATTTTTTGTTTATGTATAAAATTGTTCCTTAAAATTCATAAATAATATAATTAAACTCACCTGATAGAAAATTTGATGGTGATTAAAAAAAACATTAAAATATTTGAGTAAAAAAAGAATTAAAGCACAAAAAAAGTTAAGAGAATTAGATGTTGAACACACTTCAGTGTACCAAAACAAATTGGCGCTATAAAAAATCTTCGGCCCAAGATGCCATATGTCTACCCAAGATATTTTTTTTCATTCCTCTGATCATGTTCTAACAGATATCTAAGAGAAAACTCGTCTACCTCGAAATTCCTACGGGCCTTATGGACAGGGACTGGACTAGCTGTAGTGCTATTGACTGCTTTCGCACCACCACATAGTAACATTTATTTCTTTAAGCTTAGCAGGGGAAAAGTAGAAGCAAAATTATACTAAACAAATTCACTCCAAGAACTACCATTTTCTCAGTTCGTACTCCTTCTTCAAGACTTCAGCGGTTGTGATATATCAGCCATTTATAAGAAAAGTAAAACAACAATGGTCACACTATTAAAAAACAACAACAACAACAAAGCCTGATAAAATACATTGGTGAAATATTTTGTAACCCCTCTTCTACACTTGATGCTGTGTCACAATTTTGTGAGAAGATGTTCCTGGTTCCTGGCTGTATATACAGCAAATGCTAAACAACATTATTTGAATAACCATCGACATTCATCACCCCAAAAATCGTCAACCAAGGCTAAAGCTGATCTCTCTTCACTTCCTCCCACCAGAGTCTCAGCGGGGCAACACTCATTGAGAGTGTACTTGCAGATTCAACAGTGGCTCGTTTACAACTTACCTCCTGATCAGTGGGGATGGGCCAGAGGAGAAGATGAATAGCTATTTCGAATAAAATCATTGGACCTGTTGGCTCCTCACACAGTTCTAAACAACATATTTTGCCGCTGTACAACTTGGTATGGTGGATGCCGGAAAGCAGGTATTAAATGCTCATCTGTTTGTGGAACCTGCCATTGTACATGCACCAACCGTACACAATAAGACGAAGTAGAAGAGATTCTATTTGATGAAGTATACGCAGAAGATGTCAGTTAGGTATTTTGTATTCTGTAATATGTTATGTGTTTATAATGAAATTTCCGTATATAACAAAAAAGACAAGTAAACATTTATGCTAACAGTTAGTAATTATTTGTAAAATAATTGATCACTGAAAAAAACATTAGTTTAATTTAACAGAACATTTAAAATATGCACAAAATTATACCTGTTTTTATTTGACAATTTGTTGGGCACATGTTTCCCATTGCGATTGAAATTGTATTGTTTTAATTATTATTAATTCTGTATTAGATTTTTTAAATATGCAAAACTTTGTAATTTGGAAAAAATCATGTTACGTGCATTCTGTAACAAAAAAATATGGTGGCTTTCTGTCACTGTTTTTTTGTAATGTGCGTTCATTCCATGTCATGCTTATAAATTCCACAATAAAATCATCACGAATTTTATTAATATGTAGACCCTCTTTTTTGATAATTTTTTATGCTAGACATAACACAATTTAAACTATCGCCTACTTTTTTTTGTTTCTAATACAACCAATATAACAAAATGTTCAACATTATGCAATTTTCAACATCCTGTATTTCCTAAATTGTTGATTTTATAGAAACATTTTATTTACAATTTTTATAGGAAATTTTATCTTCTTTAATTTTATATGTGAAATGTTTTTGCTACATTCTATAGTTGTTCAAGAGGGGAAAAATTACAACTTTATATTTGTATGAAATAGTGTTAGATTTATTGACGTTACTTGGAGAAAATTTTCCTCTTACAAAAAATTGCAGTTTCCAGTTTTCTCCTAACGACATTTCAAGGGAAAAATTTGCATATTTTTACTTCATACAAAACTTGAAAACCAGTAAACATAATGAAATGAAATAATTTACTCTCTAAGTACATGTCCTGAGCTACTGTCTGTAATATGTAAAAACCCACTACAAAACATTTTTGTATTAAAAAAAATCTAAAAATTGCTAATTTCTTTGGTTATTTTTAGCAATTTCTTAAAATACAAAAATATCTTACAATGAGTTTTTATGTTCTTCAAGCCGTAGACCGTGACATGTAGTTTTGATGTGATTTTTTTCCTTCATTTTATTATGTTTACTGGTTTTCAAGTTTTGTATGAAGTAAAATTATGCAATTTTTGACTTTAAAGTGCCATTATAGGAAAATTGGCTGAGCTAAAATTTTTTCGTAATAGTAAAATGTAACCGTATTTTATGCAAATCTAAATGATTTTTCTCTACTTGAACGCCCTTAAGAAAAACCATTGAAATGTACATTTAAACGCCCCCTCCCTCCTTTATCACTACTCACCAACGGGGACCTTTGGTATGTGGTTCAGTATACTTCCCCCCTACACCTCTGCGAAATTTTAAAACTACATGATCTTTTCACTTTTTTATTTTGTCAACTGGGTTATATAGACTGATTGTGGATCAAGACATGCAGCTTACAGAATTTTCTGATCATTTAGTTAGCGTGTTTCGAATCCCCACTCCCAAAACTGACTGCATTCGAAGTACCGTCTTGAAACAGATAGTATCTAAAATTAAAGAATCTTATTTAATTTCTCCCAAGTAAAACTATAATTCCCTTTAAAGTATAGCTAAATCAGAAATCTTATTTACGTTTTCAATATTTTCTTCTTTCACGGATATCTGCTAAGAACGCTTGGTTGTCAAATCCATACAACACTCGCTTATATGTTAAGTCAACAGGCACTTATGTAATATTTTTGTCATTGTAGCATCACATGTAAATCGATTGCAAAGGTAAGACTATTGTGTTTAATCTAGAAAAGAAACGACACAATTGTAGGGTCGTATTATCATTTTATTTTTCAGTAATACATTAATCGCGGAGAAAAATAAGTACACGCATGCCGCTGTTTATTTATGCTAACTTGTTTTTAAGTGCCCTCGAACAGTACGAGGCCTTCGTAGAGGTACATGGCGAGAAAAGGGGTAGCAATCGGCCAAGGACTGTATTTAAAAGCCATCCTAGTATTCGCATGGAGTGATCTCGGGAAAACCCTGGAACACCGACATCAGGACAGATGGAGCCAGGGATTGAACCTGTGTCCTCCAGAATGCAAGGCGACTATTCTGCCACCACTGCACCAATATAATTAAGACTGTCGCGTCTTGGAGGCCGGTTATTGCTGCAGTAAGCTGTAGCTATAGCTGTATAAGTATTCAAATACCTACTCCGGTAAGACAAGCAGTTTGGAACTCATGGAACATATAATTTATGCACCTGTATTTTAAGCGTGACTCAGCAGCGTGCTTGAAATCCAATACAGATGAATACTATTGTAAGTTTGACTTTAAAGCATACAACAACTGATATAAGATATTCATTCTAAACATTGATAGAAGATATCTTGTTCAGCATTTAACACATTGGTCTTTAGAGAGGGGTGAGGGGTGACATTATGTGAATGTGGAGGAGTGCCAGAGGAAGAGGTGGGGGAAATGGAAGATCCCGAGAAAACCCACCGACCAGCAGCAATAACCGGCACGATTCCCACCAGGACCGACCCCTTGATTGCCTTGGTTGGAGGTAAATACTCTATCCACTACACCAAATTTAGAACATAGGAAAAAGCAAACAACATTATGTCGTCACTGCTATTTTTCAATGTCTTATTTTTCATCTGGTTTCTGGTCTTGTTTGTCTACGTGTGTCTTTGTAGTTTCATGTCATTTATTACCGGACTTGAAATAATTTTTTAAATATATTTTATTTCGTGTTTGTGACGGATTTAATTGCGTATTGAACCAGTTTTCGTCTCCAGTAACAGGATGTTTGAATTTTTTTTCAGATGTTTAAACTTTTTTCCATACTTGTTGACACGTACTTTCTCCTTACTGCATCTGGTGACTGGGTTTCTCACGTTGATATGTGTATATAACCTTTCCTGTCTTTATAAATAGAGAGAGTTTTGATTAGTAACTTTGATTGTGTATTGGAAGAATCTGTTTTTCTTTTCGCCGTGTATTTTTTTCGTTGACTGTATTAGGCAAATGAGAATTTAAATCAAATTACACATTTAATATATTGTCACTACCGTCATGAACTTTGAGACCATGTGCTTCGTACTAAGATCTTCCGACTATACTGTATACATTCTAAGGATGCAGCTAAATCATTCAAGTGAATGACAATGAAAGTTTTGCACAGCATAAATTTAATTTGAAATTTAGGAAAATACAAGGAAAATGTGTTACTGCACAGTCACAATGTGAGGAATCAAGATATAATTAAATTGCTTTGATTTATTTCGTTAGCAAGTTTTATTCCTGCTACATGCAACCTTAGAGTGGACAGAGTGTAACTCACCGTGCCTTCGCCCTACGTCATCAAGCTTGTGCAGTTTGCGACTGTAGCTGTGAAGTTGAGAGCACACTGACTACTGACCCTCCCCTCCACCCTACCTCCTCAGAGATGCACGTCTATGACCGCGGTGTAATCACAGATGCGAGCTCCTACGAAGCCGGTGATGGATTGTTCGTGAGCACCCTCTTGAAGTTGTTTTCATCCTGGGCCAGGTTTTAAGGAGAAAGGTTGTCGGGAGGGGAGGTTGGGAAGTGTCGGGGGAACAGTTAGGATAATTTCTAGGGAAAGAAAAGAAGCCCGGGGGGAGGGGAGATGAGAGAGAGTGAGTAAGGGTGATAAAGAGAGGTGGGTACATACCACGAGGGCGGTAGGGGCGTGCCACATTTCAGTGCTTTGGCTGGCCGCCAGAGGCAGACATAACTAGCTTACGAACATACCCCCTACACTCCCTCCTTTTAAATCATTTCACCTCCCCTCCCCCGCGCCTACCTCCACGGGCCAATCACAGATACTCTGCGGCCTAGTTCTGCATCGGTAATGAATGAGTTCTGCATTCATGTCGATAACACTGCGGCGCTGGAGGCGAGGCAGAAGTGGTCGTGGGAAAGGGTAGGTTGAGGGGTGGGGGTGTGGTCGTAATTGTGGACTCGCCGCCGGTAACACGGAACAGATTCAATTAAAGAAACGTGGGTACAAAGGAAGATTTCTTCTCTGGGACGGTGCTCTGTAGCGGGATTCGACCGTCTCCACTGCGCCGTTTGCGCAGCTGTAGGTCATCTCGTTTCCAGCCTTGACAGACTTCTGCGTCGACAAAATTATCCAAGTGGACGGTGAATGTAGCTATAGTAACTCCTGTGTAGTTCATTGTTTAGCAGAGATGAAACGTGGTATGTTTCCATGTTTGCGCTTGCACATTGATGCTGGCAAGTCCTTTTCTGTTGATGTATTTGTCAGCATGCACATGTGGTTTCCGTATCAGTACATGTGTGCAATTCACAACCCCCATTGCATCGGGGAACACATTTCTTTCTGACCATCCAGTCTGAGCATCATGAGGAGCGGCAGCCGTTTGAGGAAATTGAAACCAACCTTGAGCTTTTTCTGTTTTTGCTTATACAACTTCCAAGAATGTGTATTATACTGTAGCCTGGGCAACACTAACATCTTCTGCAACTCCAACTTGAAAGCCAGGATGTCCTGCATACATTCAGAATAATTTCATCTTTTCAACATTGTTTAGTGCTCCGCTTCGTTTATCTGTTGATTCAGGTATAAAATGTTGTGCAAGTCATTGTACATTTTCCTTTTTAAACCTGTACAGTTCTTGCAGTTGCTCGCTGGGGTGAGCAGTTGTTTTGTTTTATTCATACGAAACCGGGCAGATGCTTTGATTTAATAGATTTTGAGCAACTGCTTGCTTTTATTTATACCATACAATGACTAAATACAACTATTGAGTCATCCGTGGAACCATCATTAGACTGATATAAGTTGTTCACGATAAAGTGAGCACAATTGAAGAACATCTTGTCAAGAATAATAATTTTAAAATATTACATATTGTGAGCTCAGGCGTTAACTTGTGTGCACGGTATATTCTATATACTTTTATTGTTCCATATGTTACTTTGTTAACATTAAAAAGTGTCAAGAAAGTATACATTTACTGGATGAAAAAAAAAACTAGGGTTTTAAAAGTGCTCATTTTATCCTGAGCCATGACTATAAAGTGAAGTGTACTCCTTAGGCAATACCGTGGGAGAGACAAGGAACTGATTTTTCGTTCATACATTTCTTTCTCCACAAGGCACCTTTATATGAAGGCATGATCTCCATGTGTATATTCTGATGTGACATAGCTTGCCTTGGAACACGAGTGCGATTCGCCACTGACATTTGATATGTGTAGGTGAGTTTGGATTCCTGTTATGTGGTGAGCGGCTTGAGGAAGTTACGATTTCCCAACAAATGACCAGTCCACGTTGTGTGATCTCGTCGATCGTGTTAACCCTTTCTTTGTAATCTATATACATGCTTTTCAGATACAACCCCATAATAAGCACACGACACAAATTATGGGCTAAGTTGTAGGTGAACATGTTTGTGGAAAAATGTTGTACGACGACATTTTACATGGGGCCGCGATGGTCGAATGGTCAACCCAATCGCCTCCCACCAAGGTCATCCGAGTTTGATTCCCGACGGGGTCGGTCCCCGGATTTTCGGGTGTGGAAATCGTGCCGGACGATGCCATTGGTTAGCAGGTTTTCTCGGGGATCTTCCACTTCCCTCGCCCTTTCATTCCGGTGCTGCTCCATACTCACCTCATGTCACCCCTTATCAGTGCTAAAGACCTCGATGTTAATCGCTGACGAAAATCTTTCACGCACATTTTACATACACAATGTGGCAACGTGGCACTGTCGTTAGTACCCTCTTTCGCTCCACATATACCTTATTTATCTTACTACTACTGTTATGAGCTGCACATTATGGGCGCAGGTTAAAATCCCGAGCAGTCCAAACATGATTCTACGTTTACTTGAGGTAGGATATATCAAATAATACTTTAACGTGAGCGCAAGAGGGGACTATCTCCGTACAGTGTTGTCGCATTGTGCATATGTTTTGCCAAAGATATTTTCGTCCGCAGTTTATGTCAGGATTCACGTCGTGTGCTTATTATGTGGCTGAACAGCCTGTATTTTCTGCTTCACAGGTTAACAAATTAACATATTTGTTATCCCGTTAACAACACATTTGTTAATTATTCAACGGCAAATTACGACACTATAAATTTTTAAATTATAGTACAGATTTAACTTTTTGGCTGTCATAATCAGTGCAGCATTTCACGTTGCAAAGTAATCGAACAAATAGCACATACTTTTGTTTGCAAGTACCTTGTGCATTTCTTATGACTGTTTGTAGTCTCGGCAGCGAGAACATAGTCAATGCTGCTACAGGTTTAAAGTGGTAAACCTGAGTTGTATTCCTGTTGACATTTTTTTAAATTTAAAAGGAGACGTAGAAAATATTAGAGCACAATAACAAACGTACAGGTTCATTTTACGAAGGCTTGTTGGGCCGTTCCCCAAATGAAAACAGCTATTTAATTTTCTTTGAAACATCAGAACTTTATTTTGCTTTCACAAAATTTATCTGTGTATATGTATCTGCTTGTTAGTAAAATGTTGATCTCGGTACTTTTTTGGGTGTAGAAATACGGGAAAATAACACCATTAACATAAACAAGAGCACTTCAAGAACCTATGTTCAATGAAAAATTCCAGGAACGCCTTCTTGTTCCACAAAGAGTCACTGTTTCAATGAATCCCTGTGAAAGCCCCATTTCGCAGGGGAATGAAGTGGATATGGTTTACCTAAAGTAATGATGTTTCGGTGAAATTGTAAAATCTCTCTTAACACTTCTGATCAGCTCTCATAGTTGTAAACTTGTTAACCATCATCGTAAATCAGGTAGTTTTACTGAGGATTCTTTTTTCAGCAGAACTCTACACATGTGCGAGTTAAGCTTAAATGTGCGACGTAATAGACTAATAAATTTGCCCAATTATCAGCCACGTTTTTACTGTAGTAATCATATAATTGATAAGTAAACTTAGTTTTGGCTTCTAGTTAAAATACTTTCAACAAAATCCAGTTTGAAGTTATATGTACTGTACAACCTAGACCAACGGCACTAAAATTATACAGCAATAGGAATATAATATAGATTGTTACGTCATACCGAGCGCTAAAACACTCGCCTCGTATTTGGAGGGATCCGAGTTTGTTCCTCCACTCCAGCAATCGTAATTTTGGTTTTCCAGGGTTTTTCGAAATCACTCCAGGCGAATGCTGGGATGGTTCCTGAAGGCTCCGTTTCAGTCGCCATATTGAATTTAATTATTTTTCTATTTTGAAATTTTGAGAAGAAAAATGTTAAATCAGCGACTATACCGCAAATTATATCTACTTTATACTATAGGCTAGTACAAGCATGGCAATAAGTAGAGCTAGCAATGTATCGTCGGGTCGCGTCAGTCAGACAAATTATGAATAAAAAAAATTGCCATACACTTTGCGGCGTAATTAAATGTTAATAGCTAAATCGCAAGGTCATTCGAGTAGCGAAATGCAAAAATAATTTGTGGTATGTTCACACATTTAACACTATTCTTCTTAGAATAAAAAAAAGAGCGAAAAATAATACAATTCAATATGGCGACTGAAAATGAACCTAAAACAAGCCCTGGTAGACTCCTTCATCCTTTCCCATTATGTGTTTCATATTGCACTGTGATCCCATATTTGCAGTTCTCAGACCGTTATACTTTTTAAATTGAGTAAATTAAAGTCTAATCATCAATTTTAACAAAGCATTTTTTTTTAATTTTGAAAATTTTTCGTAGATTTGGCCTAGAACGTAAGATATTATACGTATAGCCTATTACACACGTAATCATCAACGTAAACATAACATACATTACGGTTCATGTGTTTCAATGCTAGAAACGAATGCGTTCAATAAACAGTTTTTGTGTACTGAATTGATAATCTGTATTGACAGCAAACATATTTTCACGCGAACCTGAATCCACGATAAAAAATACCTGTGAACTAAATGTAAACTAATAGTGAGTCACCTAGATGATAACTTTTGTGTTGAAATATTATATTTATTACAGGTAGATCTAATTTTGGGCCTGAAATAATTCAGAGGTAAACTGGTGCATAGTAATTACTGAACTATCTTTCTCTTATTAACTGGGGAATCGCAATACACAGCTAACTTGTAAAGATTTGCAAAAATAATATCTATTTTAGATATTTTATTTTATTGCCTCGCCTACATTTTTATAACCGAACGTTGTTCATAATATTTCGAATATAAATTGTGAGCTAGCAGTGCACATCACAGAACACAGAAGCTAAACGAAACTGAAACATCATTCATACAACTTATATTACTTCCCATAGATAAAATATTGTAATTAGGCAGAGATCAGTGACGTAGCATGATATTTTGTGTTAGGAACCCTCGCGTCTCTCTTACGTAGAAAACAAATAATTAAACCAGTTGTTCAGGGATTTCTCTCCCGGGAAAATTTGAAAATCTAAAGTCAAATTCAGGCCTGTTTTAACTTCTTCTGCGTGTTTTTACTGTGTACAAATGTCAAAAAGCATTATTGTTTACCGGGGCATTTCGTAACTGTTTCTTATTAATGTCTGAGTCTAATGATATGTTAAAATGGGCTACAATCATTGACTACAGAAATCTTTAATGTAATACAGTTCATTGCTAATATTTAGCTACAATGAAACATGTACTTTAATTTCAGCGTGGCAGTTTTGTTATCTGTGTTTTAAAAGTTGATCTCGTTACTGTTTAATACTGTTAAGATACTATGTAATAACCGCATTTCTAACATTTCAATAATTTATATTAACTTGATGTGACAGAACAAAAATATTGTTGTCTCATTTAGATCTGTAATTTTGCCGTAATCATTTTTAGCACTTTTAATAATATTTAACTTAAATTTTGCAGTATGAAAGAAAATTTTACAAACAAAATTAATAACTTTTTTTAAAATACAATACGCTATACACATGATTGCGTTATTACATAAAAAATACACGTATTGTTACAAAATGATTATTTTGTAAGTCGTTATTAATTTGGTTGCTCATAAATAATTATTACTTGGGGGGGGGGGGTTTCACTCAGATGGTAGCTACACTGTGGGTGTATTTAGATGTTATTTAGGGTTAAAAGACTAAGATACAGTTATGGTTAAACGGTAATTACAATACTACAATGGCAGGTACACTGTATTCAAAATAGGTTACAATGAGTTCTATTTAGGAGGGGAGCGCAATATTACTGATTACTAAATTATTATGTTAAGTTGAGAGTTGCTGCCACATAACTAGTTCTAACGACCTTACTGAAGTTGGATTGATGAGGAGACGGCATCGACGAATGAGCACTCACCCGCCGGGACTCGACTCCGAGCCCCGGCGGAGAACTGCCTAACTGTTGATCGGATGAGTGCTGGTGGACGACTACGTTTGCTTGGTAACAGCGCCATATATCGGCGTGCTTGTCCTCGATATTGTGCAACTACGAGGGGGGTGAGGTGAGTTGCTGTCTTCCGTGGTTTCCCAACGCTGACCTGATTGCCACTCGGACCTCTTGCTGTCCGGCTTGCCAGGCAATATTGCAACAGTATGGTGTAAATGAGACATTAATATAAATTTGTACAACAATTCCAGTGCACTGTTACTTTTTTACGCGAACACTTCTATGACGTCCTAGTCAAGAAATCTCATAAATTTGCTCGTGATATTGCAATACAAATAATTTTTACGGGACGAGTGCTTCACGAGTTTGCGTGTCACAACTGACGAACCGCGCTTCAAGTGAAGGGTGGGAAGTGGGAGATAACTGCACCAAGATATTTAACCCGAAAACCGTTTGTGACAATCACCCCCACTGGCCCCGGAAAATGAGAGACCAGTGTTTATAAGGTCCCTTCCTCTCTTGATACACAGTTGTTATTTACTTCAGTATATGGCTTGTAATGCTGCAGAGAAAATCACGAAAACCAAAGGGAAAACGGAGCTTGCACTAACTTGCTACTGTTGAATGACAGTTGGCAACCCTATCGTCTTATGTATGGGCGAGGGGGGAAGGGGGGGGGGGTTGCGAGAAAGCAGGAACCCGACAAGGAAATATGATATCTTCTGATAACTGCAACCTCTCTATGCTGGCATTGTGTGCATCAAAACTGAACGAAGGTAGGTCATTGTCTGTGCATGTTTCCCTCTACCCTACCCTCGCATATACCAACAAGCCTCTAAAACCATGCCCAAGCCAAGCTTGTGCTGCTCAGGACCGAGGAGGGGACAAGAAGAGAAGGGAGTGAAACACCCTGGCTGTCAAGTTAGTATACTAAATACCTGTGTACAGCTTGACAAACCTAACTGTAGCCCCGTGTAGGGGAGGTAAGAGCATTAGTGTTTCGAGGTCGCCGTGTGAATGAAGGCAGTGGAGGGGAATGTCTCGGAGCCCTCACTGTACACTTCATTCATATTGTAAGCGACCATATGTAGTAAGGTTTATGTATGTTACAATGATATACCTTGTAGATGCGCTGTGCAAAATGACACGATCTGGACAACAACAACACTAGTTGTCACTTTCCGGCTGATTAGACTGTACGAAGTGCTTGTCGCGACGGCCAGGGTACTTGCTCGCTATTGGCTGGGAGGGTGTAGCGGGACAAAGGAGAATACACTCTAAATCTGAATAAGTGAATATTCACTGATTTAGGCCGATTGACGGAGCAGTTTAAACATATTTAATCAGTGAGAAACCACTGTGAAATCGGTGACAATTCACTGATTTAGATAAAGAGTGCCAACATTTCTCAAGCTAATTATTGAATGACCGCAGATCTTCCAGTAATTTTTCACTGATTCAATAAGTGAAAACTGTTCTTTGAAAACAACTGGAAAATACTGTGAATATTCACTGATTCATTTTTGAGATGTTGGCACTATTAAAGGAAATAAGTGAATATTCACTGATTAAACAGTGACTATTTTCACTGATTCAAATAGTTGAAACTGCTTTATACAGCAGCGTGATTCAGTGAAAATTCACTAATTCAGATTAAGAGTGTAGGAGGGCGCGGTATGTTAGAGAGGGGGACGGCTGTATTTCACATTTTTTTTCCGAGAGCACACTTAGGTTTGTCGAGCAGTAGATTCGTGCATAAATGTACACAGAATAAAAATTACTAAATAATAAATATTTTTTGCTATTAGTGAGCGAACGCAGGACGTATCAGTGTCTAACGACGCTGCGCCACTGGTAGAGATATGTGAATCATATGCTTACAGTTCTTTCGAGAAAGTCTACTTAAAATACATTGCTAGTTCTCTCATAATTCAAAATGTGGCCCTGTCTAGTGCTCAGACAAACAATAATGTGGTGATGCATGGTTCAATTCCTGAGGTTGATTCCTGTCACATTGCTTCACCAATCCTCTACAGATTCGGGTATGGTCATTACAGTTTGACTGGGCAGATACTTTTTACGTTCGAGTCACGGAAACGGGGAAAGCGATAATTCGAATATAACAGGTTCGTCAAACACTTCAACGTCTCTAGGCGCGAAGGACTAATAAGTGTGCAGTGTTTTACTAGAATGTGTTTTTCAATGGTGCTTCTGCGATGATCCTGTATTTTTATTTGTGGAAAGTATGTGGTAAAGTCTAATGCAGGTTTATATGATCTTGTTTTGCGATTATAGTTGATATTTTCACAGCTATAGCAACGTATAAAAGTAATTTGTAACACATTTGAGGGGCTTGGTAATCATGCTTTAAAACCACAGGGACACAATTTGAACTGTGTGTCTATTTCGTAGGAGAATAAAATTGGAAACATTTTTAATAGTTACACAAGAAAAAATAATTTACTAACTACGCTACATCACATATCACGCTCCAGGTTCACTAACTCTTAATGGCGAAAAGTGCGGTGAACCTAGGCCAGAGAAGGGTATGTGTTTCTTATAATATCTGTTGATTTATAGAGTCAAATAAACGTAAAGTGTTGACACATTGACCATATTATGAAAGTAAAGCAATGTCACAGATCTATTCGACACTGAACTTTAATCGGCATTCCATAACGGCGTATGACTCATTCCTATAACAAAGGGAAGTACGCGTTGCAAAGAGTGGCAAAACTGTGGCAATACAGTAACTCATTTTTAAAGTGCGCTTAGAATTCTCCCGTGACATTAATCTTACTTCAGTTATTATGTTCGCATCACCAATGGACAACATGTTTCGAGAAGAAGACATTGCATTTTTCGGTTTTTAATTTTAATGTCCAACGATATTTAAAATGTTGTTCAGGATGGTACCAGGATGTAAAACATTATGGATAGAGAATTCATTCGACAATACTTTAGACTTCAAAGTCCTGTAGACGGAAAATGACAGTTGAAGTACCACTAAAGACATTCGTTCTCTCGTGTTTCTTCACTGTGTCGGTTAAAATATCGACCTACACATATTCCAACTGTCACCTTTCTTCGTAGATATAGGACATAAATCCAGTGGGAGGGCTGTTATGGAATTAAATGAAGTTTCAGTTGAGACAAACGGTAATTTTTGTAAGGTTTTTATTTCTTGTTTCCCGTTTGTCTCGGTTATTTTTTAGTAAATTTTGCCGTATTAAGTTGGTATTACTAATGTTACTAGGTTACGTAGAATGTATTAAAAATTATATATGCTAGTTTTATGGAAGTAATTTTAATGTGTAATATTATATAATAGTGTTATTTATAATTATGAAGCGTATAATTATTCCGGCAAACCTCTAAATTGTATATTTGGCAAATCTGAAGTGAATTAGATTTGACAAAAGAAAAGAGGTGCGCTGCGAGCGTTGTGTGACGTCATAGCGAGACAACAGCTGATTGCGAAAGCAGGAACATACGGAAAATAACAGAGTCTTGAAACAGAAGCCGACCGGGACGTATGCACGTGTTTCGCAGAGTCCGTGGTGCGCGACGTACTGCCTCGAGAGAGAATGGGGGAGTGGTTAATACGTCTCACAGAATTATGGTAGTGAAGGCGATATAGTTTTTAGATGTTACCTCAATAATGAACGAGTGCGTTGGTATGCCGGTGAAAATGCAGTAACCGGAATTTACATGCAAATTATATGGTATTTTTGCATGAACGTCGCGTAACTTCGAGGGACTACGAGACTACCACGCAAGGCGTCCACTTAACAACGGTCAACGAGCGACATGAAGGGAAGACTTCCTCAGGTCAAACAGCAGACTTCTGAGAGGTTGGCCTCTACCACAGTACGTGATCAAAACCAGCATAAAAGGTAGGAAGAGAAACGACTGTTACATTTTACGTCTACTAGAAGTGAACTTTGCCTCACGTAATTGCTTCGCGAAAATAGTGTGCGGCTAGTCTGCGCCAGCTGGTAAATTTTGTAAAACGGAAAATTTTAAAATAAGAGGTTTGCCAAGGATTAAGAATGACTAACTTTGATTATAAATCCCGCACCGGTACTTTGAACTGAATATTTAGATTGTAGTTTATAATTTTCTACAGACGTGTACAATAGTAAACTGTTAGGAGTGAACTAAAGAATCTTATTTCAAAATTTTACTTTAAACTCGTACCTACCGGACTGAGGTAAGGGTGGAGTGAGTAGTCCATCGGCTGGGTGGACTGGAGTGTAGAATCCGGATTGAAACGTTTATTTCTAACACCCACTGGACTGAACTGAAAGAAGTCAAAGCTATCGCCATACTGAATCACTTCATTGGTTATGTAAGAAGTTAGAATCATCCTGGACTAGCTAAATAAAACTGTGTAATGCTGTAAAAATACTGGGATGTGCTATATAAATAAAATTAATATTCTGATGAATAAATTCAAACAAAATATGTAACAAATTTTAGCCTCTTGCTTTTTTTACTGTAATTTATTCTGTAGTTCAATGTTTCGTAAAGAGATGTATCTAGACACGGATTAAGTACGTGTTTATGAGTCAACCTGGCTAATAATTTGTATAAACGTATTTCAGTCTACTTTCACTTTAGGTGCGCTCGATGTTGATTCCAGTCCAAGTTTAGTCCAGTCCGGAATTTCGCTATAAAAACACTAAGTAATAAGCGGCACCTGCAAACTAGCATGTCAATGACTGTAGAATATACTTGCACACAACACTGTACAGTTCTCAGCAACTACAACCCTACCTTGCAACAATCCACCGGCCGCCACTGATTATATTCCTAACACGTAGCCTATAGTAGAATATGTTATTATACTCCATTTAATATGAGTTTGCATGGATCTGACAGCAACTTATTGGCAATAATTTGTAATGTTCTGTTATTTTTGTTACTACACAAGACAAAATTTGCAGTACAAATGAACAAATTTACATTTCAGGTTCATTTTAGACCTAAAAATGTCTTGCATTGTGCAACAAATCACAAAATACTAAAAAAATATTGCCCATAAGTTTCTGTCAAATTGATCCAAACTTATATGAAACAGAGTATAACTCTCGTTGCCAACGTTATATAGTCAGCATCAATTTGTGTACGTTGTATTAGTGAAAGGAAATTACGTGTTTCTTTTGGCTAAGTTCTCTCTTGCTATAGGTTTAATGGATGTTCATAACATTTCCCCAGCTACATAGGAATCACACTGGAGTTTTAAAAGCTTCGTAAGCTTAGTTGTACATTGTAAATGTTGTTTAATTTGTAAAGATACAGACGGAGACGGTCTGATATCATACAATGAGTAAGTGAAAAAAAAACCCTTGGAATAATAGTACGTAGTAATCTGGCCAGCATGAGATTGCCTTCGTATGGTTTGTACAATCTCTAGAGCTTCCGTAAAAAAAAAAAAACTACAGTTAAGTTTTTAGCTAACGAAAATTTTCCATACTACATCAATGTGAAAAACATACGCTGACAGAAAGTTTTAATTGAGTTACACAAAATTCGATTAACGCAACCAAAAACTTAAATGTACTGTACATGACGAAATAAATATGTTTTACTGCCGATACAAAATTACTTTACATAGTTTTTATTTTGTTTCCCAATTGTAATATATGGTCAGTATTAACTAAATATTATTTTGGCTGTGCGTTGATTTTGTGCCGAGCTAAATAAAAAAATTAGCGGCAGCACTGTGAATCGAACACGGGATCAGTCGAATTAAGACTCGCTCGTAAGCATCCACAGCCAAGACAGAACGTCGTAGATTGATACATACTGATAGGTATATGACTCGTACACTGTATGACATTGTGTTGAAGTGTATTAACTAAATTTTCGTTTTCTGTAAAAAATGTTTTATTGGGAATATTTGTACATGAAAAAAGAAGCATGATTAAAAATTCTTACAATTGTAGCTACATAGTCACAGAATTAAAAAAAAAAAAAATAATCAAGAGATGTGTTTACAAATTACGGCGTTTACAAACAAAGGTTTGGTTGGCGCAACATGAAGTACAGTACTTCCAATTAAATAATTAAATTTGCTTGTGCTAAATATTTGGTCGTCATTCGTAAGTACTTTGCCAAATAAGCTACATGTTTTTTTGTGTAAAAAAAATCTAATTTGTTACTTTTGGTATTTTGTTCTGGTAACAAAACATTTTGCTAGAAATAATATTTCTACCATATACAAAGAAATATTTGGCAAAATTTTCTTTCAGTGTAACACATTAAAAAATTCCATCGTGGTACTTGACAACATTGAGGATGCTGGTTTAGTATTTTTTGAGTGTCATATCATGACCGAGATATTATCTTGATTTTGCATTAACCACGTGACAGATCGGAGCTCACGGACTGCTTGTTGCAAATGTATTTTGTTGAAAGCACACTGTGCGTGACTGTACATACATGTTTGCCGCCTGCTCAGCAAAACTAGCCGAGGCGAACTCTTGCTATTTTGTTCCAGCGCTCTTGGCCGAGAGCCATACAGCGCTTTGGCAAATTCCCCCTCTTATCCAGATGGTCGAAGGATCAATAGATGCTTGCTTGATCAGCACTCGATATACTTCAACCAAGTCCATTGGCCTCCAAACATACACACGTAGCTTTAGTCAGTTAAGAGTTTTAGATCATCCGCCAATTCGTTTTGAGAACAATTCTACCATTCAGAACGATTTTAACACCACTATTTGATGTAAAATAATTTCTAGCTTTAACAAAGAATAATTTGATATGAACACTAATTAAGTACTTAAAGGTCGTTCATGAGCACTTTTTAATGAGCTTTCATCAAGATTTTTACACTAATAGTAATATTTTATTACCACATGAGACGTTAATTTTTAATTGTGTACATAAAACGTGTTAGTCAAATCACGAGGTATTGGCATGTGGCGAAAAACATAATTTTCTAGAAAGGCCTGAAAAAGTGTTCAATTTCCTGTGAACTGACTGTACATAGTTTTATAAGCTAATAAAGAGGCGTTTTTAAGCTATAATGAAAAAAAAAAACGTGGCGTGCTAACGCATAAAAAAGGGAGGACCTATCAACCACGTTCGCTATCACGCACGTGTAACAAAGGAACGTGTTCTTCGTTGGAACATAATTGATTTTAGATTCATACGTTAGCGTAACAATCGACGATATTTTAAGCATTCTTTATTTTGAATTTTTTAACATTAAGTAGGGCTACGCATAATTTGGCCTGCCGTTAATAAGCTCTTTGTAAATACGTGTCATCATCCGAGAGATTAGCCTTCAGGGTGAACTGTTTCCGAGTGTGAATATTATATCTAAACAAGTTTTTCCGAACTCAGTACAGAAACTTTACTAGGTTGTTCTCATTGGAAAATCATTAAACAAATGTCAAGCAACATATTTCGGAAACCACTCAAAAGGTAGAAATACGTCGTTATGATTCTTCAAATAGAGTGTTTACGGACAATATATGCTCTTTTAATTGAGGTAAACTAGGTAATTCTATAAAATACGAAAGTATAAACAATCAAACTCACTAATAAAATAATTTTCACTGAAAAGAGTGTGACGTATTTCGTAAGAACTAAATAACAATTATAATATCACTCATAAATGTATTTGAACTTAAGAATATTAAAAGTAAGGGACATTTAACATATTTTCACAAATTTTATAATTGAAAAAAATATTTTTACAGAAGTTGTAAATATTTACGTAAAGGCATTTTTTGTGAATAACTTTACTTGTGTTAATTAGTTAGTTTTTATTTTGGGAACGTCCACAAAAAGTAGATGTGTATTTTACGAAAAGTTTAGGATATAATTTTTTTTTCGTTGGAAGAGAAGTCATGAGAAATAATAACTGCAATGCGAAAAGTACGTATTCAGTAAAAGTACAAAATAGAGGCATTTTCTTCCATCTGGAATGTTGAAGTTTAAAGCGCTCATTAATTCCCTCTACTTCAAGTTGTGAAGTTGGAGGCTTGCCTGCTCACTCCATTCTCAGAAGTTGGAACCTCTGCGACCTCGAACATAACCAAAGCATGAACGCGACAAATCCCGTGCGGCTGGACCGAGTATTTTAATTTATTTAGCTTACCTCGTCACACACCATCAGGTTTATAACCCTCGAAGAGCCTTCTACATGCAATATTTAAAGTATCACTACAGAAAATGAAACATCGCAACAATGTTTGGTGCCACTGCAGTATTTTAAAACTGTGTAGTTCCGCGGTGGTCCAGTGGTCAGATCACTCCCCAGACACCAAGGCGGTCCAGGTACGATAACCGACGGGGTCGGTACCCGGTTGTTTGCACTTGGGGATCGTGCCGGACTACGTCGTCGGTGAACGAGTTTTCTCGGGAATCTCTCGTTTCCCCCGACCGATCATTCCGGCGCTGCTCCGTACATAATGTTACCACTCATCAGCGATAAACACCTAGATGTTAAGTGCTGATGAAAATCTCTCACTCAAAACAATGCAGCGGCCTGCGATTTACGTGGTTGGAAGATGGTTATACAGGATGTTAGGGAGTGAGTGGTCGTAAATCTCATGGGTGGAAGACAACGTGAATAGAAACATTATTTGTTGAAGAACATTAGTCCGGAAATAGCACCGTGCAAAGTTGCAGGGACAAACACAAGTTCGCAAGTTTGAATAGCGCGCGCTCCGAGGCACCAGTCCAGTGGTTGAGAAGGTTCGTCATTGCACTGTAATCAAGTATCAAGTAATGTTGAAGTGAGGAAGGAGGGCCACACACATGTGCCTACAGACAGAAACAACCTACAAGCCGCTGTACAGCACAGTTGATGTTTGCTTGTACAGTGAAATCTCAATACGAAGTACCTGAAGGGAACTAAAAATTGTATACTTAATATTGAAAATACTTTAAACTGAACAGTTACTAAATTAAAAACTATTTCTAGGGGTTTGGAATTATGTACTTTATAACGAAAAGTACTTAATACTGAAGTACTTTATACTAAGATTTCACTGTAGTTCGTTGATGTGTTTCATTTTGTATGATTAGTGCATAGTTAACAGTTGACAGTTGAATGTGCGCGGTATTGCGATAACGGATTTTGTGGACATTAACAGCGTGTTACAATTGAAGGAATGAAATGTGTTTTCGATTATTCGTCCATATCTATTAAACGAGTCGAGGTATCGAAGTACTCTTTACTTCAAAATGATATTCACATAAATACATTAAGAGTGCGTGGTAGAGAATTAACGCTGAAAACATCAATTGATTTCTACGCTTCTTTCGAAGTCAGTATGGATAAAATACTCAGACAATCCTTGATAATGGTATTTACAACTTTATGAGTAAATATTTGTCCAGAACTACTAATTCGTTACGCGTTATCTCTTGTGCCGCAGATGCACGAGGTTCCGGCGTCTGAGATGGAGCTTCAGAAGTTCGTAACACTGGAAATAATTTTGTTTAAAGGCTAAAACTATTGTCTAGGATTACTGTTGTTTAATTTTCTCAAATTGGCTTCAAGAAACCTACATTTGTAGATTAATGCTTTTAGCATTTAATTATGTACCACGCTCTCTTAAGAATTATTTTATGATATTATTTAAATTCTACTCCTAAGAAGTAACAAAGAGTAAAATGTGTTTTCGATTCGTGATCGCTATATTTCGATCCCACTGAAGTTTAGATGTCGACGCAGTTTTTGCTTATGATTTATGCTTACTTTAATACCTGAAGTGTTGTTTACTGATTTTTCAAAATTTCAAACCTAAGAGGGTGAAAATTAATGAAACGGGATGAAAGGTGTTTTAAATTAATCGTCTATACATTCCGAACCCAACGGGCTATCATTACTGTTTCTACTTAAATATGGCGCCAATTATATAGACTTAGCTGCTTATGAAGTTATTTTTTTCGAAATTCAAATCCTAAAAATAGGGCGCGGGGGACATTAAAGGTGTTTTTGATAAATCATTGATTGCTAGATTTGCTTTTCGCTTAATGATGATGAAGACATTAATGCCCGTAAAGAGATTTCAGGCCTTTCTTAATTAAAATCCTCAGGACTGTAAAAGGATTAAATATCTATATATATATAAATGAAAGCTGACTGATTGACTGACTGACTGGCTGACTGACATATCAAACTGCAGCCCAAACCACTGGACCTAGAATCGTAAAATTTTTTGGGGGGTTCCCTTCAGGTCGTAGGCGAGCACTAAGAAGGGATTTTTCGAAATTCGACCTCTAAGGGGGTGAAAAGGGGTGAAATGTGTTTCCGACGAAACGTCGGTAGAGCTCGAACCCGAAGGCCAATCATCGTGATTTTTACTTTAATAGGACACTCGTAACAATGCATATTATCCAATTTAAGGATTTTTCGAAGTTCAACATTTAAGGGGCTGAAAAGACCTTAAATGTTTCCAATCAACTATCGATATCTATCGAACCCTTCAGGACAGAGAGTTGATATTCACTTCAAAATATTGTTTACGTAAATACCCAAAAAGTAGTTTTAGGTTTTTTTGAAATTCGATCCCCAGACAGTAAAAAAGGGCAAAATATGTTTTTAATGAATCGTCTATATCTTTGAAACACAATTGGCTATCGTCGTGATTTTAACTTTAATTGGTTACTTTTACAAATGTATATAACAGGACTCAAAGAAGTTTCAAAATTCTTTATTTAAAAGGGTGAAAATACGTGAAATGTGTTTTCGATTATCCTTCCATATCCATCGAATCACTCGAGATATCGAAGTGCTCTTTGCTTAAATTGGTGCTTTTGTAAATATCTCAAGTACCATTTAAAATATATTTTCTGAATTCGGCCCTAAACTGGTTAAAAGAGGGGTAATATGAGTTTTTGACTCACATTCGATATATATCAATCCCATAGTTTTTTTATATAGCAACGTGATTTTTGTTTAGGATTGATGCTTACTCAAATACCTAAAAAGTAATTTCAGGAATTTTCGAAATTCGCCACCTAAGGACGTGAAAAGGGGTGAAAAGTGGTGAAAAGCGTTTTCAATTAATCGTCGATATATCTTGAACCCAGCGGGATAATGTTTTTTTTTTTTTTTACCTCCACGAGATACCAATAAAGTATTCTAAAACGTGATTCAAGGGTTTCTCGAAATTTACTCTCTTAAGTGGTGAAAAGACCTTGAACGTGTTTTAGAAAAATCCCTCGATATATATCGAACCCGTCGAGATATACAATTAATTTTTGCTTCAGGATGATGATTACAGAAATTTTCGCAAAACAGTTTTCAGATTTTTCGAAATTCGATTTCTCAATACTGTGCAAGGGTGATATGTGTTTTTTAGTGAATGATCGATTTTGATTCGACTGAACGGGCTAGCGATGTGATTTACACTTTAGTTGAATACTTATACAAATGTCTAAGATGTAAATTTAAAATATTTCGATATTCGACACCCAAAAGTGTGAAAAAGCATAAAATTTGTTTTCCATCAACCCACGATATCTATATAACCAGTAGCGATATTGAGGTGTTGTTCGCATTAGAGTGATGATTACGTAAATGTTTAAAAAAAATATGTATGTAATTTTTTTCTTTTTAAAACGTTATTATTAGGAATAAAACTTAGTTGGTCAATAATCAAGGCAGACGATCTGAAAAGCAGGAACGAGCAGCGAGAAACAACCTATACAGGAGTTTCACTCTACAGTAACCTATCGAGACGTGGTGTTTTACAACCTCTATGAGACCAGGACACAGATATTTTATTTTTTAAATAACATTTTATTTTTTTAAATATTATTTTATTTTTTTAAATAACATTTTATTTTCATGAATTATTTCGACGTTACGTGACGCAGTTGTTTGTTACTCAGGTCTAAATTCCATAGGAGGTTCTGGGCTCGAATTCCGTTAAAAGCTGCGTGCGAACGTTCAATTCTGACACAAAAACTACAAGGCAGATCGAATCAGTGCAATTTACATGTAGTTTTTAAAAGGCGTAAAATTGCAGTTCGCTTTCCACTTAGGTTCCTCTACAATATCAGATGACATATCGTCGGTATACTGCCAAAAGTGATTAAGTCATAAATGCTATTTCGTTTAAAAACGGTATTAAATTGTATATATTAACAAAAATGTGGTATGTTACTATACTGTGACACAACAGTACGAAACGACGAATAGACTACCCCACAACGTCAAATAGGCAGGGCTATAAATAAGGCCGTGGAGTAGTCGCTGTTAATGGCAGGGACAAACTTAAGACTGCTTTTCGCGTGGACAGCTATAGCTACTTATCATGCTGCAGAATTAGTTCAACTAGCCGCTTCGACATTCTAACATTTGATGACTGAAGTACCAATCTGGTGTGCAAAGAGGTTTTTAAATGAAAGTAAATATTATCAGTTACGAATAATACTCGCGAGCAAAGCCGCGGGGGACTGCTAGTATGACATCGAATGAATCGTCAATTCAGCTTTGGTTCAATAGGCTAACGTCGCGATTCTCATCTCAATTGAGTACCTATACAAAGGTTTATTATGTGGGGGTAAGATTGTGAGAAATTTTACAACTAAAGAGGCGTAAAAGCGTAAAGATTTTTCGATCGCCATGTCATATCTACTTACCTGTTGAAGTATCGAGATGTCATGAGATGTTATTTGCTTCAGAATGATGTTCAAGTAAACACGAAAAATAATTATGCCAGCATTTATGCTGATAAAATAACACTGAATTACCAGATATAAAAATTTGTCTTTGTAAACCTTTCAAAGAATAAGATTCGAAAAAATAAGTACGGCCACCTAGAAATCTCTTTATGTAAAAGAGTACACTGGCTTACTGACTGACATATCAAACTGCAGCCCAAACCACTGGAACTAGAATTGATAAATTTTTTTGTTTGGTTTCTCCTCAGGTCGTAGGCGGCAACACGGATTTTTTAAAATCTGTCCTCTGAGGGGATGAAAAGGGATGAAATGTGTTTCCGAAGAAACGTTGATAGAGCATAAAAACGCACATTAGCCAATTTCAGGATTCTCAGAAATTCAACATTTAAGGGCATAAAAAGAGCTCAAACGTGTTTTCGATTAGTTATCGTTATATATCGAACCCTTTGGGTTAATGAATTGGTTTTCAC
Organism: Medauroidea extradentata; assembly: GCA_003012365.1. Taxonomy (NCBI): domain Eukaryota; kingdom Metazoa; phylum Arthropoda; class Insecta; order Phasmatodea; family Phasmatidae; genus Medauroidea; species Medauroidea extradentata. Next base: position 62,589 of record PNEQ01071263.1, read on the forward strand.
TTCGTAATGATGCTTACGTAAATACACAAAATGTAGTTTTAGGATTTTTTGAAATTTAACCTCCAAGCAATAAATAGGGGGAAAATATGTTTTTATGAGTCGTCTATATAGCTAGTACACAATTGGCTAGCGTTGCAATTTTTAAATTAGTTGGAAACGTATACAAATGATTAAGACAGGACTCCAAGACGTTTGGAAATTTGAAAACTAAGAGGGGAGGAATACGTGACATGTGTTTTGATTATTCCTCCATATCTCTGCAACCAATCAAGACATCGAAGTACGCCTCGCTTTTTAGAGGATGCTTATGTAAACATCCCAAATATCGTTTAAATGTTTTTACCGAATTCAGCCCCAAAGAGGTAAAAGAGGGTAAAATATATTTAGAATTCACAATCGATATATATAGCCCCAATTGATATTTTATGCACCGTCGTGATTATTGTTAAAGAGTGTGTGGTAGATAAATTAACGCTTTAAAAATCAATTGATTCCTACTCTTTTTTCGAAGCCAGTGTAAATAAAAAACTCAATGACAATCCTAGATAATGGTAATTGCCAACTTTATTAGTAAATATTTATCCAGAATTACTAATTCGTTGCGCGTGATCTCATGCGCCGCAGTTAAATGCACGAGGTTCCGGCGTCTGAGATTGTGCCTCAGAAGTTCGTAACACCGAAAACAATTTCGTTTTAAATGTTGTCTAAAGTTACTGTATAGGATTAATTTTCGCAAATTGGCTTCAAGAAACGTACCGTTATAGATTAATTCTTTTAGCGTTGAATTATGTACCATGCCCCCTTAAGATTGATGCTTACTCAAATACCTGCAAAGTAATTTGTCGAATTTTCGATATTCCTCTCCTAAGGAGGTGAAAAGGGGTGAAAAGTGATTAAATGTGTTTTCAATTAATCGTCGCTATATCATGTACCTAGCGGGCTATTGTCGTTTTCACGTCCAAGAGACACAAGTAAAGTAGGCTAAAATATTACTAAAAGGCTTTTCGAAATTCAGTCTCTTATGAGGTAAAAAGAACTGGGATATGTTTTAGATAAATCCGAGGTATATATAGAACCGGTCGACATATTCAGTTTATTTTTGCTTCAGGATAATGAAAGGTAAGTGGCCGCAAAAAGGTTAAAAAACTTTTTTTTTAATTTGAACGTTTAGTAATGTACAGGGGTGATACGTGTTTAATGGATGATCGATTTTGCTTCGCCTGAACGGGGACTACCATCATGTTTTTTCACTTAACTTGAATACTTATACAAATATTTAAGATGTGAAACTAAGTTTTTTCAAAATTCCATACCTAAAGGGATTAAAGCATAACATTTATTTTCTATCAGGCGGTAATATTTATCTAACTAGTAGATTTATTAAGGGGTTATTCGCGTCAGAATGATGCTTACGTAAGTAACTGAAAACGTTACGCAAATCTGTTTTTATAAGATAACTTAACTATCAAGAAGAAAATTTACTGTGAACTTTAAAGGCAGATGATCCGAAAATCAAGTACGACCAGCGAGAATTAAATTATAGATTAGTTTCAGTCTACAGTTCTTTTAGACGTGTTGTTGTACAACCTCTACGATCCTAGGAAATTTATATTATATTTTATTTTTTAAAATTAGTATTAATGAATAATTTCGACGTTATGTGGCCCAGCTGTTTGTAGCTCAGGTCTGGTGTTTGAGAGGTTCTGGGATAGAATTACTTTAAAGGCAGTGCAAACGTACAATTCTGACACACAAAAACTGCAAGGCAGATGAAATTAGCGTCTTTTCGATAAATTCGTTAGGAATTGGTGAAAATGTATTATGCAGTCTACTATACACTAAGTTCCTCGACATCATCAACTAACATTTACCATTTATTTATTTATACACGAACAAAATTAAGCTCCAAGGCCGGTATACATTTTGCCGTGTCAAACATAAATTCTTATAGTCATCTTCTCCACCAAGTTGTAAAAAAAGAATAGGTAACGTAATACAATAAGTAAAACAATACAATGAGTAAAATATCACAATAGACAATTCGGTACATAATACAATAGATTAAACAAATTATGTACAATTAAATACGGTACAATTCAATGAAGGATATATCGTTAAATTTTGAACGAATCGTACTATCAGAAGCACATGCAGTATATGTAGTATTCAATTGAGTAGTGTCTAATGAATGTACTGTAAGCAAATTATCATTGATTTTTACTGATCGTTTTGTTCTAATAATAGATATATTTGTATTTTGCCATGTAGTTCCTAACTGAAATGATTTGTTTTAGCTATTCTGATAACATGTTCCAGAGATGACTAGCTTTGTAAGTGAACGATTGTTTGTAGAGTGCGCTTCTATATCGGGGTATCTAAGAGTTTGAACTACGTCTCACTAACCTCAAGGTTTACGTACCAACTACGTTTATATTTCTGCGAAACATTATACCGTCAAAACTCTCTAATGACACTTAACTTCAAGTGAAGATTTTGAAAAACAAGTACGTAACTGAGGGCACCATCACCAATGATTGTGCTCTTGGGAAATCTCTCTTCATGCTACGTAAACTACATATTTCATTCAATTACCCTCTTACATTTAGGAGTCTGTAATAACCCCACAACGACAACTTTGATGTGACTATAAAGTCGCTGTTAGTGGCAGCGACAAACTTAAGACAGATTTTCACGTGGACAGCTATAGCTACTTATCATGCTGCATATTTAGCTTAACTAGCAGCTTGGCCATTCTAACTATTGACGAATAAACTACCAATCTGGTGTACGAAGAGGATTTTCAAATATTATCTGCTATGAGCAACACAAGCACGTGAGCAAAGCCGCGGGCTCACTGCTAGTACTTTATAGGGATATTAACTTTCTGCAATTACATCGTTACGCTTTAACCTATTTGTGCACAGTGAATGTATAATTTATTTATTTTTAATGAAGTTCCGACGGTAGATATTGAGGAAACTGACATCAATGGTTGTGTTTGAAGTAAATGAGTTGACATACCACGTATACTACTATCCGAATATCCTTTTCTATTCAATGAATATTTTCCTAGGAATAAATAAGGCCCGGGGCTGTCATTCAGAGTGGCAGGGATAGACTTAGGACAGCTATAGCTACGTAGTCTGCTGCAGAGTAAACTCAACCTGCAGCTTGGGTACTCTGACACTTGATGGCTGAACTACCTATCTGGTGTACAAATAGGTCCTTTAATTGAAGTAAATATTTACTGCTTCGAGTTATACACGCGGGCAATGCCACGGGCTGACTGCTAGACTATTTTATAAAAAATAGTGTTTGTTTGTTCTTCTTCTATGCGTTTCTGTAATATTAATCAGGTTGCGGTGAAATGTTGAGTTATGCGTGCAACCGTGAAGATTTTTGGGGGAAAATATGTTTTGGAATGGGGAAGGGGCAAAATGAAGTATAGGGGCAGAACGGGATACCAAAAAAATTAATGAAAAAAATTGGAAAGTGTGTGTCCATGAAAGTTTTTGTAAAAGAAAAACACTACGTTTGCGGGAAGGGGGATGTCTAAATGGCGTACAGGGGCAGAACGGTGGTACAAAAGAATTTGTGTAACACAATTTTTCTTTTCAAAATGTTTTAAAACGGGCATTAATATACCTTAACATAATTGAGCCCAATTCGGTACTTTTATAAATTTTTTGTGTCGGAAATATTATCACCTCGCATTTAATTTAAAACCACGCGAACGAAGTCGCGGGTACCAGCTAGTCTGGTAGTGGCTAGTGAGTGTTGAGTGTGAAATGTATGTTGTGCGTGTGTTGTGCGTGTGTTGTGTGCGTGTTGTGTGCGTGTTGTGTGTGTGTTGTGTG
>PNEQ01071264.1:0-66447 GCA_003012365.1 Medauroidea extradentata
GCAGCCATTGCACATGCTTACCTTCAGTCTTCATTTCCACGGCTATCTCCTTCCAACACTTGTCTACGTACACTCTATTCGCATGTAGTTTGAGACGTTTGTCCCAAATAGGTACTCTTCTAAACACTTGGGAAATCAATTCATCGACATCCATATTGACTGTAGACGTAGTTGTCAGCGACTGATTCCTGCCTGCGCCAAAAAAACAAGTATCTACGAGTTCTTGCTTGCCGGTCAGCACTTGTAGACGACGCTTGCAAGCCGGAACCAGTTTTCTCTCTGAACACACACACTACTTATCGTTCGAACTTTTACTCGCGCCGGTCAGCGCTTGTCGGCGCTTGTTAGCAAGCGCTTGCAACCAGCTTTCTTTGTGAACGCACCCTTACACGGTAATTCAGAGCTTGGCTCGTATCGGAAATGTGGCATTTGATATGTGCTTCAAGTTTGGTTGGCGGCGCTCTTAAAAATAATATTAATTTGTACCAAAGTCTTTGCTTTTACCATGTTCAAATATGGTTAGTTACCCGCACGCTTGTCATATACAGCATTTGTCTTCTGAGGACTGGCTATAATTAGCAATGATGGTTTATCGAGAAAAAAATTGTCTGTCTGCTGGGTTTCAACGTACGTATAGCTTATCAAAAGCTCACTGGTGTTTTCCTGTTCGTAAAGCTGTTACCCTATTTGACTGAGCCAGTAAGAATGCCACTATTGTAAAGTTGAATACCTGCTGCAGACAGCTACGGAGTGTCAGACGTGTACCGCCTAGTTATATACGTGGCGAGAAGTTACAGCGTTTTCATGGGTATGTTGGCATAACACATTCTCGCGATATACCATCATCTCGAACCATCATTTCCTGCTATAACTCCAACCTTTATTGCCGTAAAGTGCATTCACTGTGTAATTTTTTTTTCAGAAAGTCTGGTCAATCATTGGCTCCCATTGTTTTCGACGTCCAGGATCACGAGCCCAACTGTACAGACCCAGAGTGTCGAGGAGCTTACCTCTGACGTTGTTAGCTTTCTTCATGTCTCGACAAGCCATGATAACTCTAGCTCCTCTGGCCGCCAGGTCCCTTGCTGTCTCCTTGCCGATACCTGCAACACAATATCGCATATTATATTTGCAGAAGGGCTATGTCTATACACTCAGTTACGCTCGTGATAAACTTAAAATACAAAATGACATAGTCAAGAATTAAATCACATGTTTTGCAATTATTTCGAGAAAAGTAACAACTTCTCTAAGCCTTTAAATCCTACAAAAGCAAATAAGCACAGTACGATGTTATGTTAAATATTGACTGTAACGTATTAACTGCAACCAAACAATGACTTATTTATGCAGTAAGCACGTATGTCCCCCTTAAGGTTGTTCAAGTGGTGAAAAATTACAATTTTATATTTGTATGAAATAGTGTTAGTTTTGTACACACTACTTGAGAGAACACATACTTCTAACGAAAAAAAATTAGCTCAGCCAGTTTTCCCGTAATGGCACTTCAAAATCAAAATTTGCATATTTTTACTTCATACAAAACTTGAAAACCAGTCAACATAATTAAATGGAAAGAATCACATCAAAACTACGTGTCACTGTCTATGGCTTGTAGCATATAAGACCCATTACAAAACATTTTTATGTTAAATAAAAAATTTCCAAATTTGAAATTTATTTTGTAACTTCTAGAATTTCATTTTAAACACAAAAATATTTTATGACGGGTTTTCATATGCTTCAAGCCGTAGACAGTTACGTGTAGTTTTGATGTAATTTTTTCTATTTCAATATATTTACTGGTTTTCAAGTTTTGTATGACGTAAAAATATGCAAATTTTGACTTTGAAGTGCCATTACGAGAAAACTGGCCAAGCTAATTTTTTTTCGTTAGAGGTAGATTCACTGTTAAGTAATGTCTACAAAACTAACACTATTTCATAAAACTATAAAATTATGATTTTTCACCACTTGAACGCCCTTAAGGGCAGCGTGTATGGAGCCGGAAGGACAAGTGAGCTCTCCTCCAGGCCACGCGGTAAATCATGCATTGGGGCGTGGCTTAGCTACGTCCGAAGAGAGAAGAGAGGCGACAAGAGCATAGCCAGGGTGATGTACTCCAGGTGGTGGGGGAAGGCCATCCTTGTCACTTTTACCCTCCCTCCTCCAGTTATGCTAGGATGCTTGTGGAGTGAACTACTCATGTTATCAGGCCTTCGCTTATGTGCGCTCTCTGTGACGTCATTGTCAGATAGCAAATAGCAACTCGGGAGCATGGGAGAGTGCTGTTTCAAACAATTGAATCATGGTTTCAATATGCTGTCACGAATCTAAGTAACTCACGCCCGATTAATTTCTCTGTTCAACACCACCAGTATTAGTGTATTTTTAAATAATTTTCATGCAAGGTTTTACTAGTTTCGACATAATAGTATTTTATTCATTGATCAGGAAAATTTTGCTCTTTAAAAAATAAAATAGTGAGATTATCACTGTTATTAAATGGGTTGGTGCAAAGTAATATACGGACACGATTACTTTAAGTTTATTTTATTGCACTCTGCTTTAAATATAAATTATAAGAAAAATTTTGAAATTTTTGTACAGTCGCAGAAGTTTCCTTTGTTAATTTTATAATTTTTCACGTGATGTAATTTTTCTCTTAAAATAAGGAACAAACTTCGTACATTATAATTTAAATAAAAAAAATATTACGCATTGGTAAACTCCAGAGTCACTTTTATCTAGGCTGTGCCATTTATAAAACAAAATCTTTATTCTGCAAACCGTTATGTTCCCGCAGAAGTTAACATGCTCGTTCCCCATTGTACAATTAAAAGATAATATGAAGATATGCACATTTAATTTATATATTCTGCGGCAATTGCGTTAACTTTCTTGCAGACACGTTATAAATAATTCATGGAAAAGGGGGGGGGGGGATAATGACAGATTTTATAATTCTGAACAAACACTGGGGAAACATTGTTAAGGGTTTTTTACAATTATAAAACAACCGTCAGGAGAAAGAATTAAATTTTCTTTCAATAATAAAATATCACTTATGCATTGCATGCATGCGAATAATTTTAATCTATAAGTATTTAACACTACTACCGTGAATTAGTGTGCAGCCTCTATGTACTTTACTACTTAGGATAATACGAACTATCACCCAGGATTTTTCAAGGTATTTTCACCTCCTAAGAGACTGAATTCCTAAGTACCCGTGTATCACATTTTAAACTACTAAACTGGTGTCTCTTGGACGTGAAAAACACAATAGCCCCTAGGGTGCAAGATATATCGACGATTAATTAAAAACACATTTCGTCACTTTCACACCTTTTCACCTCCTTAGGTGGCAAATTTCGAAAATTCCTGAAATTACTTTTCAGATATTTGAGTAAGTATTAATTTTTAACCAATATCACGTCGCTATGTACAAATCAATGGGATCGATATATATCGATTGTGAATCGGAAACACATTTTACCATTATTTTACCTCTTTGGGGCCGAATTCGGAAAATATATTTTAATGGAATTTGCGATATTTACAAAAGCATCAGTCAGTCTAAAGCAAAGAGCACTTTCATATCTCGATTGGTTCGATTGATATGGAAGAATAATCGAAAACACATTTTGCTTCAGTGATATAAACGATTCATAAAATACACATTTTACTGCTAGGGGGTCGAATTTCTAAAAATCCTAAAATTACTTTTTAGGTGTTTAAGTAAGCCACATTTTGAACTGAATAACAACTCTCTATCACGAAGGATTCGATAGACATCGATAGTTAATCGGAAACGCATTTAAGGTATTTTCACCCCCTTAAATGTTGAATTTCGAAAAATCCTTAAATTGGCTAATACGTATTTTTATGTGTGTCCTATTAAAGTAAAACTCACTTGATATACCGTCGGGTTCGAGAGCTATCGACGTTTCACCGAAAACACATTTCACCCCCTTAGAGGTCAAATTTTGAAAAAATCCCTCCTCAGTGTTCGCCTGCAACCTGAGGAGAACACACAGAAAAAAATTCAGGATTCTAGGTCCAGCGGTTCGGGCTGCAGTTTGATGTGTCAGTCAGTCAGTCTCTTTTATATATAGAGACAAATCTTGACAGGTTACTTAATATAACCGCCTTAGATTACGTTATGTACAAGTTTCCGATAGTTTAACAAGCTGGAATATAATGTGTTTGAATGTTTCTTGCAATGGGATAGAACAACGTGCTTTACTACTGTGGATATACGCCATTGCAATATTATATCGTCCCAGAAGATGACGGGAGCAGATGTCAGCTCCCGGAACGTTGCGAAAATTCAAGAAATCTATTGTATTATTTCTTGTCTTCATCGTTGTGTCGTCTGTGACGTCGTCGTCTTGTGTCCAACATTGTCTTCGCCTCAGTATTATAGTCTGCGCTGTCTTAACTGTAGTGTGCTGAGTTTAGCGGATTATTTGGTTTGTCTTTCAAATTTTATTTTTGAATGTTTATTTTATTTTTCTTCATTTGTTATTGACTAATTATTTATGGGATATTTCATGTATTTGTTTTGATTTATGAATGTGCTGACTACAATCAGGGGCGTCATTTGGGGCTACAGGGGGGGGGGGGGCAAATGCCCCCCCCCTGGATTTGGAATTTGGTGTAGAAATATATTTTTTGTATTTTTAAAAGTAAATAATGCTAACTTAAGGACCTAAAACTGAAGTTTTATTATTAAAGTATCTAATTTATACACGCTTAATTAATAAAAAAGATGCAACAAGGTCACTGTCGTCTGAACACAAAATCTTGCCCCTTCCCCCCCGGAAAAACCTGAAATGACGCCCCTGATTACAATCAACTAAGCTGATTATCCTTTCTTTCAGTCTCATATTTGAATTCTAGGACGACATAATATTGCAATGGCGTATGTCCTCAACAGTACAGTACGTTATGCTGGAATATGCTGTGCGTTGCATTACATTTAAGGATATTTTTATTAGGTTGTTAGGTAAGGCGACCACAATACAAATGTTAATATGTGGCGCTGGTTTAGCTGACCACTTCTCGCGCCTCAACATTATGTCTCGTAGAACGAACCTTGCGGACGTCACGAAGATATTGGGTCTAACGTGGGAATGTGGCACACGATTTCCTGTTGTTTCTAGTAAACGCTGCCGTTTCCTGAATAAATACAGCTGTGATAAAATATCGAAATAAAAATTATTCTAGTAGTTTTACGTTTAACAGTCACACAATCATGTACTATCATTGCTTGAAAAAGTTATATATTATGAAAATGTTATTTTTTTTTTAATACGTAGAAGTGGCTCGGTAGCACTTTAGCTTAGTTGGCGTAGAACGTTAATCAGCACTCACGTAATTTATTTATGTAAAATATAAAACACTAATATTATCAAGCTTGCCTGATTCGTAAGAATTAAACCATAACAGTAGTAAAATACTTATTTTGCTCGGTACTCCAAGAACTGAGTTTCTTTTCTTTTCTTTTCTTGCGACGTGCAAAAAGGTGCAGTCTTTGTTTATGCCTTTTCCTGTAGTCTACATCCATAACGGAAAAGAAATTCAGTTAGGTCTAAGCCTTCTTAGGACGAAAATTCTTGAACGCTAACAAGATCGACTGACACATGAGAAGAAATCAGCGTGTCCCAGCGCGGCTGTGTAATCGAGGAGATAACTGGTGTGCGTGTCAACTGCCTTCCCCTACCTTCATAGCTCGCCTCCCCGTATCTTCCTAGCTCGTCTCCACGCATCAGCCAAGGCCAAGCCTTTTGTCCGCTATTCTCACTGCATCGGCTTGTCGCCGCTCACAGCGACTCTATCCAGGGCTTGAATTCGCATAATAGAAACGTTTTTCCTCAAAATTTTCAACTACAACTATAGGGTTATTATACATTATAATGTTCCTAAATGTAATGCACATGTTTGTATGAAATTCATTTTCTTTGAACATTTCACACAAAAAACTTTTTTTTGTCGAATTAAACAGCGAATAAGTTAATTTGAAAAAATTTTAATGCAAAAACGCTTTCTTACAAACACAATTAATTATGTGAGTTCGTCAAAAATGACTTTGGAATGAATTTTCAATCTTAGGTTTCACAATAAAATGATTTCTCCTGAAGGCTTGAAAACTCACAAAACAGCAATGGCGGATTTGACCAGAAGGCCCTCAATTTTATATACGTGTAGCGTACATAGTACAGCAGTTGGTTTCGTATAGGTCTATTTTTAACAAAGTTTGATACAAAAATTAAGATTTAGGCTTTTTGTGTAACATATACACATACATTTTTTTTTCTTCAGATAAGGAACAATCTCATTATGTATTTAATTTTACTCTTTTAAATTATGTGTAATCCTAAAGTTAGTCACAGTATTTTCGAGTATAAGAAAAAAACTGTAACATTTAATGAAGTGACTGACATGTTTGATGAAGTTATTCCCAGAAAATTTGCAGATCTCGAAAAAACACATGTGTAACAAATCAATCCCTACAACCCCATCTAAACATGCCAAGAACAAGTTTTTCTATACTCAAACTTTCCGACAGAATTGTACTTAGATAAATGACTATTTGACAGAAATGTATGTTCTTACCTGCGCTGGCCCCTGTAATTATCACAGTCTTCCCATCCATTCTTCTCTTATTGTTACATTTTCCTGTAGTAAGCTTCCTGTAAATAAAGCCAACAAGGAAAGATACCGAGCAGCCCGCCCACTATGGAAATACACAATATCCACTGTAAATCCATGGTGCAAACTAGTCTGTTTTAAGCTAAATATATTATAAACTACGCTTAGATTATCTGTCCGTTATTTACAACTGTTTCCGCAGTTGCACTTTACGACGGCGCGATCTATATCATGCAACGGTTGAGGGAGAAATTGTATATCTAAAACGCTGCCTGTTAAAAATACAGTATATCTTACCGTGGCACAGGTGTAAAATTGCCTTTATCTACGCGTGAGAATATAATCGCTAAGATTACAAATGTAACTTATCTTGCAGGTGGTTGTTAATATAAAAATAACAGGGCAAAGAGCAGATGTAAGTGGAGTGTGTATTCGACAATCTACATCAGTCGGCCCTCGGCCGGTTTGGTGGCCATTTTATTCCAAGTTTCCCGCGGAAACGATACAAATTTTACCTATAACCTAAAAAGTTACTCTAACTTCCTTTAAAAATTTCCTGATTGCTTGCCTAGCCTGCAAAGTTTCTCCCTAAAGGCAAGCACCCATTTGAATGGACCGTCTTCTGAACATGGTCTAAGTGTCTTGAGTGAATATAAGTGGATGATAGAAATATACCTTAAAAAAATCCAGCCACTTATAAAAAACTGTCAACAGTAGTACAGTACATTTTAGTGTGTTGTAGACCTTTGTATGTTAATGTGTTGTTCGCGATCACGTGAGCACTTTTGAAGACAATCATGTCGAAGATAATATTTAAAATATATTATTTATTGTGTTCTCAGACGTTAACTGTTGACTACAGTACAATCTAAATACTCTGATCATTACATAAACTTTTACTTTCTAATAAAAAATTGCAGGAAAATATAATATAACTGAACGAAAAAAAGTGAGTAGGGTTTCAAAAGCGTTCATTTTATTCCGAATGACTAGAGACCGGAAAAATTCGCATGTTCACTGACCTGTAGGCTATCTTCCAAGAATATCTGTAGACTCAAGTAGACATCAGCAGTTCGTTAGCTTATCTCTGACACAGTGATACCATACGAATGGCACGCAATTAGTGGCTTCTTAGTTATTGGCTCAGAGCCCTCGATGATGTGCCATATTAGTAGAGATTGTGAAATTTCGTTAATTCAATTACCTGCGTGTTAGAATAAATTTCCTTTGCATACTCAAGCCCTGTATATTCGTTCATTGTCTGTTATTCCACTGAGTAGCAGCTAGTGGACTAATGGTTGGGACTTGAGTATGCATAGGATATTTGATTCTAACATGCAGGTCATTGAATTCGCGAAATTTCAACATCTCTACATATATGTCAAGGGCAAAGTAGCGAAAGTAACGCGAACTTAAAGTACTATGAATTCTGCATGTTCCCAAATGGAAACGCGAATTTTTCAATGACCTATAATAGTATAAAGAGGCTGGAGGCTTGCCTCCTTCGGATTAATTCAGATGTGTTCGGCAGTGCTCGTTCTCAGTCCAATACTATTCATAAGTCCAAACATACTTGAGGTTCAGCGGTGGCCAAGGGGTTAGAGCTCTCACCTCCCACCAAGGCGATCCGGGTTCGATTCCCGGCGGGGTCGGTCCCCGGATTTTCGCATGTGGGAATCGTGCCGGACGATGCCGTTGGTCGGCGGGTTTCCTCGGGGATCTCCTGTTTCCCCCGCCCATTCATTCCGATGCTGCTCCATACTCACCTCATCCCTCACCAGCGCTAAAGACCTCGGTGTTAAGGCGCCCGCCTGGTGGCCGTGTATTTGTGTGAGTGTAGCACGGTGCTAAGGGCGATTTTGTCCGGCTCATCTGGAGCGGTATCACCTCTACAGCAAGACACTGAAACGGCGTGCAGTGGTATCGTAGGACACTCGCCTGACTGACACTTTCAGTGGTGACCCCATCTTTTTATTGGTGGAAAGTTTTAAGTAAAGTCCAATACACCTCTCTATTGTTGTTTCACGCGAATTCCTTCAGTAGTTGTTTAGATATAATACATTGAAAAGGCCGCTTTTAGCCATTTTGAGGGGCTCCGAAACGGTCTTTCTAAGTAACGTGATGTTTTGAAACTACTATTCCGATGTCGTTTGAAGTGTTTGTTCTTTTCGTAAATGCACACATTAGAAACACGTTTAGTAGTTTCTTAGATAAAAGCGATCTGCTAGCACGCTGCAACGCTGGTTACAAGGCAGGCAGGCAGGCGCCTTAAGTGCTGACCAAAATCTCTTACTGACTCCAAACATTCATCAGACTCATTCGTAGCTAATACTACCCTTCACTGTAATGATTTGGGGCACTTTTTGAGAAATAAAAGATGATTTAGATATTTTAGGAGAGCTGTTAGTAGTAAACATCACAAGAATAACATAATGCAGTGAAGAAGGCTCAGTTCTACTCTACTGTGAGTGATTAAGTGTAAGAAAAGGCTGGTGCCTTAAATTCGTCACTATAATAAAGGCAATAATAAAGTAATACATAATTTTATTTTATAGCACTGAGGGGAAGAACGCTATAGGTACTTAAAATGAAGTGCTCCACTCACTCAGAGAAAATAAGATACCGGCGCATAATAACACATCAAAATTATACGTACGTCTTAACAAACATACGAATATTAAGGGGTTTCCTAGAAAGGCTGCGTTTGTGTGTGTGAGGCAGGAGTGGTAAGAGTGCGTTGACCGACGTATATAATGCATTATCGCCTCTACGTGGAAGTTACTCAGCTGACGTGCAGTGTTTTACTATTTTACTTTTTCATATGGGTCTTTAAGCTGCGACCACATTATTTTACTTATGGAGAGCATAGTTCAAAGTCTAACGCTTGTTTCTATAGCTGTGTTTTTCAAATATGGTTGTTAATTTTCCAGATACGGCAGTCTGAAAAAAGGACATTTGATCGTTTTGAGGGCCCAGAAAATGATGCTTCTAATAAATGTGCCGAATTTTTAAAACTATAGTGACATAGTTTGAAGTTTGTGTTCTTTTCGTAGATGTGCAAATATAATGCGCGTTAAATAGTTTCTTCAAAAATTTAAGTCGTAACTCGCTACAAAGCATTTGAAGAGCAGGTAGGGAAGCCCTTTAAAGCACAGGTAGTCATAGAGTTTTGAATAAGTGTCACGGGTTCTAATGTCCATAACGTATAAGAAATTACAGTTAATACAAGGAATTGCTACTAACAGTACAAGGCATAGGTCTACGTGAAAAAAAAAATTGAAATGTCACGTGTGTTATATTTTATAGTTATTAAAAAGAACTTATTTTTTAAAACATGAATTTTGATTATATACCACACTTAAATATCATGAAAAATAATATTTTTTTTATTACTGTCACGAATGTGCAAAAATTTAACTTCACTTATTGTATAATATTTCATTTTTGTGACTGTTAGTAAAACTAATTAAATTTTCGAAATAGTAACAATAATGTGATATTTTGTCACTGATGAATGTAGCCAAATTTATGTTGACAAAAAGAGGCTACTAATGTTTCTAAGTTAGTAACTCGCGGCACAAGTGTACTTCAGAAATTATTAAGGTACCGGTAATTAATGTTTGCGGAATGGGCAGTAGGTTCCAGAAATGTTGTGTTTCGAGAGGAGGGTGGGGACACACGAGAGGCAGAGCTAAGAGGAGCGCGCAGAAGGGGAGGGGGCAAGCTAGGACTAGGGAATGCAGCCTTCTATATGTTTGGCACATACAGTAGTTGTAGGCAATGCTACATCTGCTAAGAATGGATTTGTACCATTCTCTCAGAAAAGTGCAACCCGTGATGAAGTTGTTGAAGCATTTCGCAAAATGCATTTACATAAGCTTAAAAACAAAACATGCCTATGCGCGACTCGGTTAATTTGGCAACAAATTTGGTTTAGCAAAATTTACAAAATGTTGTTATTTTGACGACATAAATCCGCGAACTTCATAAGCAACAGAACATCCTTTAGTACATTCTGAAAGAATATCAGTACGTCATGTACGTATTTCGCTTATAAATTAATAAATATCGTATGGGGGATGTACCATAGGGCGGGGATAACTCCAAACTGGTTGGTGGCATTCTGTCTTGGGCCTGTATGCTGCCATCACCTCTGCATTGCGGCAATGGCATGATACCCTACGATGGAGTTTTGCCAGAGTAAAAGGTCGGGGGAAACTGAAGTTCTGTGAGAAATCTTGCCGAAAAGCAACATCATCCGACACGATTTCCACTTGCGAAAAATTGGGGCTGTGACCCACCGGGAATCGAACCCAGCGGAAATGTAACCTGGATCGCCACGATGGGAGGTTATGGTCCCGACCACTTGACAGTAGCGGCCTCCATTAAAGTCGCTGAATTGCAGAAACGAAATGTGAAATATAACTGTGCTGCCATTGTGTAATACGAATGTTCTTCACCAAATATGACTTTGAGGTCTACCACACATGGGAAACAAGGCTGAGCGATTGTTCACATACGTAGGACAAATTGTTTTCACCAGGAAGTTACTCTGTATGTGTGAGAATGGGACGAATGTAGTTTGTTACAACTGAGATAGATGGCAGTATTGTTGTGAACGTGCTAATGAGCCGAGGTGGATGCGCGTCGAGAGTACTGTTTGACTTTCAGCGTTACTCTGTGAAGTAGCTTAGCAGTGCATCAGATGGAACGTTACACGTGGGCCGATACGCATCTTGTGTATGGCAGAGCGAACGGATGGGGTATATGTGCGCAGTGTCTTTACAGAGAACAGTTTACCGATTGCTTGATTCCAGGTTATCGGACATTTACACGGATCGACCGTCAGCTGAGGGAAACAGGTGGATTCAATGCGAGTTTTATTTAAACACGCGGAGAGGTACATTCATTTTTGCACAGTCCTAAGTGCAATAGTTGTGTACCTCTGATTTTGCAGAGAAATATGCGGAGTGCTGGCCGTCCCAGGTATGTGCGTACAGTTGGCTTCGTGGAAGCAGTGCTGCAGCTCGTCGACGGCATTCCCTTCACAAGTACACGCTTCGTAGCGCACCGAATGGACGTTTCCCATTCGACAGTGTGGGAAGTACTACGGGAAAATACTCACCTTCCCTACTGCTGGCAGCAAGTGCATGCGTTGCATCCAGCTGATTACCCGACTCGACTGGCCTTTGCACAGTTGTTTGTGCAGCGCACAAAAGAGGTTCCGCAGTTCTCATCGTTCGTGTTGTTTACGGACGAAGCAACGTTTACACGTGAAGGATATTACAACTCGCATAACAGCCACACATGGTCTTACGAGAATCTAAAAACTCGTGTTCAACGCGGATTCCAACAGAAGTTTTCAGTGAATGTGTGGGTGGGTATGGTGGCAAATAAATTAATTGGACCTTACATGCTCCCACTTCCCCTTAACTGTGTTATGTACCGGATATTTCTCGAGAATACGCTATCCGAACTGCTAGACGATGTACAGAACTTGTGGTCGTTGCAGTTGGATGGTGCGCCGCCTCACTTCTATCATACTATATTTCGGGACAGATGCATTAGCCGCGGTGGGTTTGTTGCATGGCCACCCCGATCCCCTGATCTAAAACCTCTGGACTTATTTTTGTGGGGTACATGAAAAGTGCTGTGCATCAGACTCCAATTGAATCAGGAATTTGCAAAAGGGACCAAGTCCAAGTGAGTATATTGTCGGGAAACAACAAAAAATGTATCACTGTGAATCTGGGAAAGAAACGGGTTATCAATAATGGATAACCTGAAAGCATAGATTGTGTGTAATAATATGAAACATAATTCACACAGAAATTATTTTGTCTTTTATATTTTGTAAATTAACAAAGTTAGTTGACTTCACATATTTTGCAAATGAAATAACTTTCATTATAATAATAGCACATAAAGCATAATGTCTTAAGTATATATTAGTGCAATGTTGTATATCCCAGTGACACACTAATCGGATATGTTACATGGAATGTTTTGCAAACACAACACCACCTGATACCTTATGTCAATATAGCAACGCTATGTATTTCACTATCAGAGAAAACATAATGTCCAAGGTGTATATTATTGGAACCGTGGTATATGCTAGTGAAATATCTATCAAACAATGTGGAAACATATTCTTCAATGACAATTATGTAAATCATAAAAAATAATGCTCCATTGCCACATTTATCGACATATCTATTGGTCATGGCAGGCCAACTTAGTATATTGTCGTAGAATATGACCGCTTCGTCACGAGTTGCAACATAATACAAACATTTTAGAATGCCTTCAAGTTTTGATTTTTTTATTGGTAGAGTTTCATTTCTGTAGGCTTTGTTTGTTGGCATTACAACAGGTCTCAACTGTCCTGGGATATGATAGCTGTATTTATTATTTGAAAAGTAACAAAACTCTTTTAAATAGAGGGTTGAAATGTCCTTGTAATGCCCATGTAATTTGTCATTAACAAAAGATACCGAGTCCATGACTTGGTATCTTTAACGAAAAGTCCGAAGTCCTGGACTTGGCACCTTTTGCAAGTTCCACATAAATTTACTAGCTTGTTTAACGTATTTATTGTATAGTATTTGGTTCCTTTTATTGCTGACAGCTAAGAGAATTCTGTGGAGAGTCGGAATCTCGTATAACCTGAATTTGCTCAAAAAGTGGACTTGGTCTCTTTGGTAAATTCCCGATTCAATTGTGGAAGATGCAAGACTCGCAATTGTAGCAGGCAATGTGCGAGATATCCCAGATACATTTGAACGTGTGCGTTGTTCGCTACTGCGTAGGTTGAGGCTGTGCTGCGTATGTGGAGGAGGTCATATCGAGCACTTCCTGTGCTGTAGGCAATCAGCTACGGACATTTCTTATTAAATGTAACGTTTTTGGTGTATCGTTCCTACTGTGAACGCAACTTCGCACAGCCGTGATTTGCTGGCGTTGCGCACTAACATTAAAACATATCCGAGGATTGTAATCTTTGTGACAGACAAATTTGTAGGCCTTTCACATGAGAGCTGTACGTAAGACAGTTACTACAAGCATACTTAATACTTTTGTTTATTATGTCATACCATTAAATACCGTACACCATCGGAAACATATATGTGATAATTTAAGGCAACCCCTGTCATTTTGAAATCTGTACAGCGGACAAAACGTCCTGGTCGCAGAGATGTCACTTCACAGCATTCAGTTTCTGTAATTCAGCGACATTAATGGAGGCCGCTATGGTCCAGTGGTCAGGACCATAACCTCCAATCATGGCGATCCGGGTACGATTTCCGCTGGGTTCAAATCCCGGTGGGTTCAGCCCCAGTTTTTCGCAAGTGGGAATCGTGTCGGACGATTTCGCTGGTCGGCAAGATTTCTCAGACAACTCCCGTTTCCCCCGCCTTTTTATTCCGGCAACGCTCCCTCGTAGGGTCTCATTGCATTGCCACAATGCAGAGAAGATGACAGCCTACAGGCCCAAAATCAGAACGCCGTCAACCGGTTTGGAGTTATCCCCGCCCTAGGGTGCATCCCCCATACAACATTTATTAATTTATAAACGAAATACGTACATGACATACTGATGTTCTTTCAGAATGTAGCAAAGGATGTTCTGTTGTTTATGAAGTTCACGGATTTATGTCGTCAAAATAATATTTTGTAAATTTTGCTCAACGTAATTTTTTGCCAAATTAACCGAGCCGCGCATAGGCAAATTTTTGTTTTTATGCTTATGTAAATGCGTTTTGCGAAATGCTTCATCAACTGCATCACGGGTTGCATTTTTCTGAGAGCAAGGTACAAATACGTTATTTTTCTCCACAGAGAAGTCATTTATAGGTAAGTTAACATTCTGCAGTATTATATCGTTGCATATGGTTTTACAACCTCTACGTGCCCAGTGACTGAATTGAACTGAATATTTTCTTTACTTTTAATGAAATTTCGACGGTACGTGTTGAAGACACAGTCATCAATGGTTGTGCTCGAGATAAATTAATCATCATACCACGTAATCTATTCATGTCCTACGAATACATTTTCATATTCAATATCTGTTTTGCTATGAATAAATAAGGGACAGGTAACTTCACAAGAGTAGCAGGGACAGACCTTCTTTGTCTATGGGACAGACTTTGGACATGTGCAACTATAGCTACTTAGCCTGCTGCAGAGTAAGCTCAACCAGCAGCTTGGATATCCTTACACTTGAAGGTCGAGTTGCTAATCTAGCGTACAAAGAGGACCTTAAATTGAATAAATATTCGCTGTTACGAGTAACACACGCGAGAAATGCCACTGCTAGACAATATTTTATTTATTTGATAAACACAAAGCAAAAATGGAGTAGGGGGGCAGAATAGGATACCGAAAACTTTGGTGAAATAAAAAAAGACTTTGATGAGTTATGCGAATGTTTCTGCCAAAAACCTATTTTCGTTTGGGAAAGGGTGGGGGGGGGGAAGAGATATTAGTGAAAAAATTAATGAAATGTACATGCGCCCACGAATGTTTCTGCAAAAACAAGTTGTACTTTGGTGGAAGGGGAAAGCAAAACGTGTTACGGGGACAAAGCGGGGTTACCCAAAAAATTAGTGAAACAATTTTCCTTTTCAAAATCTTTCTTATCAAGACGTTAATGACCCTTATTATATTGCGCCATTTAGGACTCCTAAAAACTTTTTTTTTGTTTCGGAAATACTATCGCATTAATTCGTGAACTCCGCGAACCATTTCGCGGGTAACCAGCTAGTAAATAAAAAATAATATATAAGCCTATATATAATGCACAGTATACTCTCGATCATGTATATTGTTAGTAAGCTGTCTGAAGTCTATTTAATTTCCGATATTTTATACAGTATTAGTAGACCCTGCAGGTGTTGTCCTGTCAGCGCATATTTATTTCACACACACATATATATGTATATATGTGTGTGTGTGCGCGTGTGTGTGAAATAAATATGCACTGATATATATATATATAAATATATATATATGTGTGTGTGTGTGTGTGTGTGTGTGTGTGTGTGTGTGTGTGGTCTGTACGTAATCTAGAATAACTAATTCGTTTAGAAAACTCTCACTGATAAGATTCCATTATTTTTCGACTATTACAATGCGCTATCAATATAACTAATTAATAACTCAAACTAATACAGACATCTAGCATAAAGCAATATTTTTGGTTTCTTGGTTGGGTGTATAGGCGTACAAAGTATTCGGCGTTCCTACTCTAGAGCTGAGATTTAAAGAAAACGTTATATAAAGGTGACCATTTTGAAACTGGCAAAAAAGTATAAGCAAATGTAAATATTAATTTTCGGTTTCTGGTATTATAAATGTTCCAAACATTTGCCATTTCGTTAATCTCCATAAAATCATAACGAAATTACTTAAGGAACTTGACTATATAATTGACTATGCGAAAAAATTGATTTCGCAAAAATTATCAACCAAATTTGACTTCGCACGCGTATTGTCCCCCGTGTTGTGCACCCCCCACCCCATATTATTGACTGTAAGATGCCATAACGGAGAGCTAGGTACAGAAGTGGTGTGCTGCGCCGCATGCATGCATCCATCCATCCATGCATACACATATACCTACTAATTTAAGTTTGAAACCATGGGTTTCGAGTCACTACGAATTGCATACGTCAAAAAAAGCATTGCTACCAACTAACTATCATAGTCATAAGCCAAAAATGCAAATCAAAATTGTTTTGTATCTTCGGTTTATGTGTGACATTCTCAAATTTTATTTTGTAGAGTGTTGTACATAGTTAAAATATTTGTATCATAAACTTACAGTTTAATGTGTACCGGTATATATGTCAGTGTATATTTTCAATTCCTGTTCAAACACACATCTATACATATAATTAAGTTAAATTGTCTGAGATCATTACACGAAGGAAAATTGCACAAAGACTTTTCACTGCCTTACATGTACGCCAGCAGCTCTGCTTCGTCGTAAATAATTGAATGGTTTTAACTCTCAGCGTTTAAGGTTCTGCCCGCTAATCACAGACATGCCGTGTCGCAGTTGCCTAGTAAACGTTATCTGATTGGTGAAGTAAAAGAATTGACGCCGCAACACAAAAACACGCTGTCAATGTCTACGGAACAATTTAATTAAATTACACGCTCAATTTATTTAAAGTGCCTAATATAATTACTAAAATAACTTCTATCTTAAATATTTGTGTCGTTAACGGTAACTTCGCTTTTTTCTTCGTTAAAATAATAAAATGAGCGGTAACGTTTTTTAAATTTATATTTCATCAAGGTTAATTTTACAAATAATGGAACAGAAACAAAATATTTGATCTGGAGTCAGGTTGTGGCTTGAAACACGATGATGTTTGAAATTTATAAATGATTAATTAATATTTCAAATTATGGAACAGAAATTAAAAAGTTTGTCTGGATTCAAGACGTGGTTTGAAACACGATTAAGTTGGAAATTTATATAAGGTTAGTATTTCAAATTATGGAACAGAAACAAAATAGTTTGTTGGATTCAGATTGCAGCATGGAACACAATGAAGCTGAAAATTTGTAAAAGATTATTTGAACAAATTATGAAACAGAAACAAAATAGTTGGTCTGAAGTCATGGCGTGGCTTGAACACGATCTAGAAGAAATTTATAAAGAGCGATCGAACGAAATAAAGTTATGTATATGCTTGAATATTCACGAAAAAAATCTCGTTGAAATCCTATTTTCTGACTATAACAGCGAATTTTTTTATATGTCTGACAGTTATTTCCTACTTTATAATTATATATACATTTCAACAAAAGAAGACATATGAGATATAATGTTTTATGTAGTGAGCACGAAGTATGTACAAGGAAAATAGTTCTGCATGGCATGAGGTTTGTGTAGTGTTTGCCTGGGGGAAGGGGGTACGATGACAAGCAACCACACAAGCTTCAAGCAAGCAGATAGATACTAACCCTGCACCTTCTTCAGGAGCTCACTAATTAAACCTTGTATCTTAAATCTCCCCTTTTGACATTTGAACAAAAGTTGAGATGTAAGTTATAAGGATTTACTGAGTGGACATGAAGGAAGAACATGGTAAATAGCCTTCTGCGTAGCGTGAGGTTTGAGGGGCGTTTGCCTGGGGGGCGGGAGGGGGAGACAAACGCTCGCGCAAACCTCAAACAAGCAGATAGATACCTTCCCTGCACCTTTTTCACGCCCACAAATTAAATCCTCGTACCTTGCGTTTCATCCTTTTGACCGAAATGTACATTAAATTACGAAATAGGCAAAACTATCAGACACTAAATAGCTTACTCGCCGCCGTCACCCCCGCAGAACACAGTAGCAGGGGGACCACGAGGTAGAGGAGCAACTGGTGGGACATCCAGACATATGTATGTGTCGACGTGGGGCTGCAGGTGAGGGACATTGTCGCACGGCTCGACACTTCTCTGGGACTCATGAAGCATCTTCCCAGTCTCTGAGGTGCTCTGCTCCAGTGCGTAATCAAGTGCGCGGCGGCAGCACGATTCGTCAGCTGCGGCAACAGGATTCGTCAGCTGCGGCAACAGGATTCGTCAGCTGCGGCAACGACTGCTGCATATGATCGCTTCGCCTGCTTCAGCTCCTCCAGTTGTTTGCCATGTGGGCTGACATCCTGGAAACTGGTCTTTCAGTGCCCTCTCAGTCATCCGTGTCAGACGGCGAGCTTCCATCAAAAGGAGTGAACTTTCTTCTTGCACAACGGTCACAGTCTCCAACACCTGCACGCACAAAACCATCTCTATACAGCAGACTATGTAACCCATAGTTGCCACTTTGACTACCTATAACTGACGACGTCTCAAACCTCCCTAATTGGATCTCCCAAGCTGTTGTACCTGCACGCACGTCTCGCCTCCACTTTTCTAGAATATAGCTGACCATGCAAGAAAGCAGCGTACTATGACCAAAGCAAAGAGGTCCGATTTATGACACCTTGAATTCCACCCCCCTCCCCCTGACACTCTACGGCTCTTCAACATTGTGGTCTTCATTGTACCGCTTTGTAAACCATTGCATTATGGATCCTTTACGTGCTGCAGTAAGTTTTATGTTATTCATTTTCTCTTTTTCAGTACGCAATTATGGATGTCAAAAGTATCCAATTTTAGGTATGTAAAAATAAACTTTTAAATACTATTTATGCTAACTTTTTATAATATCATTAGCGCCGTCAAGTTACAGGAAAACAAAATAAATTATTTTTATATTTTATAATTGTTTCCGTCTGTTCAAAATATTGGCTTAGTTGAGGTAGTTATAGAAGGAAAACTATATTTAAATATATGTATTATTATGGGAATATTGTGAAAATCCTGCATTAATGCAGATTTTTGGTGGGTAAAGAGAAGATGTAAATATAAGAAACAATGTTAAAATATTATGGTAAAACTATTATGAAATAAAGGCGTAAAAGTACAGAAATTCCAAATCCTGTATATCACAGCATAGGTGTTCCGACATTTTTACTTATGCCATAAGTTGGTAGTTCACTCTTCTGGCCACATGTATATGATTCCATATTGAGTAGGGTATGTACCATACATAACATAAAACTAATTCAAAATTATTTTTTGACTAAGAAGCAGTCTCGAATATTGTTAATGTGGCATGATTGTTCACTACACAAAGTCGATACAGCCAAATATTAAACGTAAATATTAAAATAAATGACTATACATGAACTGTGCAAACTCCTTGAAAATGTTTACATTACAGTGTAAACTATACTTTTCGACTTGTTTATAACGTACTTGTTTCATTATGATGTGAATTTAACGGTCATTTCACAATTTTTTTTTTTTTTGTTGAGACTGCCCATAAAATCTACATTAAAAATAATATGCTGAGAAATGACATTTTTCATTTGGGTTATGATGTGTAGTAATTTCGTGCGATTGAAAATTACGTAGTTAGAATGTCCGAGGAAACTGTACATTTTAGTATGGCCGCCGCTGTGACGTCTCCAGCCCTCAACATAATGTAAACAATGCAACAAATCTAGGCGATTTAAAGCAGAGAGATCGTAATCCGAAGTAACGCAGATATATAAATAGCGTTTTAGGCCAAAATGCAATAAAAAAAAGTTTTTGCAACACAAAAGTAGAAAAACTGTGACGGAAATGGTTTCAAGCAGCCAGTCGTAGAATTAATTTTTCTGTCACCGCTCTATTGCGATAAAGATCATTTCGACATATGTTTCAATATTTTACAGTATTGTAATGTACAAATTATTATATTTAAAATAGTCTTTATAATAAATGTATCAACCTAATACTGTAAAACAGATAAGTAAATTTAATTTGTAACGAAAGAGTCATACTACGGTACTTCGGCCAATGGTTAAATAATTGAAAATTTTTCGCTAAAATTTAAATGTGCCGAAATTTATTCAGATAAAGTACAGCCGCGTGAGGTAACTATGTGTCAGGCAGGGAAACTTTGTAGCACCAGTCCAGTTTAATTTCTAATGAAGGATCAAATATTTCATGAATACTGTTATGTTCTCCTTGAAATCATGAAGTCTGTTTAATGGTTGAAAGCCACAAGTTCAATTTATTAATGAAAATGTATGGTAAAACGTTACAACAAAATTGTACAAAGTTACCCCAAATGACTATTAATTAATTTGGCATTATTTTTCAACTAATGTGACGTTTTTACGATTACAGACCTATTTTAATGATACCCTAACTTTGTAAAAATCCAGAATCCAGCCTCAGACCTCACAATTAATAAATCACTAATTTAAGTGGTTTAGATAATGTATATCTATATGCTACAAGTGTATTTTATTGTTGCGGTAAACACCCACGGTTTGTTATTTCGAGTAAGTACATTTCCTAAAATAGTGTTAAAAATGAAGTATATGGATTGTCTTTCTGGATATGAAATTAACCAAATATTACTGCAATGCTTTGTATGTCGTGGTCAGACGTTATAAATGGCATACTGTGTATTATTTGGAACGGTTTTATATTTTATTGCTCAACTATCCTAATGACCACATTTCACATAAATACAGCCTTGAAGTATGTTTTAAAAGAGAAGTATAACATCAAGTGTCTGTGTATGATTGAAACTAAATCTGATTATTTTACCACGTGCACAACATAAGTGTAATATTCGTGTACTAAAATTGTAAAGCAAGTTATTTATAGTAAATGTGTTCTGAATTATGTTACTGTATTAATACTGACCATCTTTTTTCTACATTGCAAGGCATGTCTAACTTAAATTCATGTAAACCACATTGAATTTGTACCGTGTGGGGGGTTGGGCATTCAAAAAATGGTTTGGAAAAGTAGTTTCAGAGGGTTGTGGAAGAGCGAGCTCATCATAGGACTACATTTCATGGCAAGAAAACTACAGTTATTATTGTCATGAGGTATATCACGTCACTTAGACACAATTTTTATTCATATTGGTTCATTACTGGGCGCTATCACATAAAACCCCGTGGCGCTTCAGATAATTATCTGTAGCTTACACGTACCTGTGGTTTGTTGCTAGCAACCTTGCGTTGTAGGATGTCCTGCAAGTCGTACCATATACACGCAAGTTCTGGTCACTATCAGTAGTCAGCATTATGACCTGCCCTGCACAAATATTCGTGATGAATTAAGTGTAGGCTTAGCCGAGCTCTCGTATGAAAAATTAATACGTGATCTGAATGAAATACCTTGCTTTGTAAAATTATTATCTGCCCTGATTAACTTACGTTGGTTGTTACTTCCCATGAAGAAATTATTTTTACAAATCAAAGTATTTTCATTCAGTGTGAGAACAAACCTTCCATACTATTCACGTAGACCTAGTATAGGCGGTTCAGAATAAAATAAGCACTAAAAAACATAATACATTTACATTTTTAGCCAATTTGTATTTTTCCACGTGTAATGGCTAACGACGGGAAATGTCAACCCTCTTTGGACACATGCCAGAATGTTTGAGCGTTTAAGATAAATTGTGCAGTAGGTAGAAACCTATGTAGTATGATAAGAAAAATGTTTATCAATCTTAGTTCTGAAACATTGTAGCAATTTTTACTTTTTAGAAACACGTATAGCAGGAATAATGGCCACTTTAGACCAATTTTCTGAACTGGGCTTTGACAAATACTATAGACACTACCATACAAAAGTTCGTCAGTCAATCATGACACGACCCCCAGTAAACCTTGGGGTGTTAATACGATTGTTTACATTCTCAAGAAGACCGATAACGTCGGATCAATCACAGGCCGTTTTCACTCAACACAGTATCGGCAAGTGTTTCCACCGACTTAGTTCGTAAATTATAACTAAACGAGACTTTTAATGAAAAATCCTCTGTAAAATGGTCATGTTTAAAAATACCTATTATGCGGATTCATTTTTAATGTACTATAGAATTCAAGCAAATGCCTAATTACTAGCTTTAATAGATATAATATTTTAAAACATTAAAAGCTACTTCAAAGGTAGGCTACTTACGTTATTTGAAACTGTTTTCCGTTCGTCGCCCGAAGCAACGAGCTGACTCTGAAAAACATCGACGTGTTTCTGCATTTCATCGTTGTCCTGTTTCGTGTGCATTTCGTTTAAGTCTGCTCCTTCCGGTTGTGAATGCGCTAACCGACTAATTGTGGCATCAACTTTACTTATAATTGACTTGACGCTCCTCTCTTAATTCTTCAGTCGCATGTTTTACAGTTTGTTGTGCAGTTTAGTTTTTTTTTTTTTTTTTTCATGCATGACCTCCTGCAGATATTCATTTGTCTTGCGCAATTCGGCATGTGCGATCGACAACGCCTCAATGTCTCGTTTATGCTCGCTCTTAATAACATGGATACGGTTATTGCAGTCATCTTGAGTTCGTACTAGATCATTTCTTAAGCACTTGACTAAAACTGTTTTCTCTTCCAGTGTACGTATTGACGCTAAGAATTTCTCCCGTAGCTCTTCCTGCTGCTTGTTCTTTTGTTTTACAGCTTCTTTTGTCCGATTAAAGGGATCGACAGATTCCTTCACCTGATTGACAATATCAGTCAAGTTACTGAAAATGTCTGTCTCGTGATTCTCAGTTTTTCGATCAATATCTTATATGTTTTCTAGTTCATTTAGTCTCTCGCGAATCGCAGTGCAACTCTTCTCGGCTTGTAACTTTTCCTCTTCAGACTTTCCCAACGCTGCCCTTAATGCCTTGTTCTGTGCGAGCAACTGGGATACTTCTGCTTCTTTTCTTTGTAGTTTGTTGCTCAGCATCCTGCACTGTTCTTTTAGCACCAGCACTGTCTGTGACGTCTGCAGATCCTTCGCCGGGACTCTGACAACACAGCGCGAGTGGCAAGGCAGTTCTATCTCCTCCTGCACCTCGTCAAATGCGACATTCACGTCCCGAATGCTCATTTTGTCTAATGTTTATCTGGTCTACCTGAAAATACACAATCACCACAGCGCACTATTTCACTAACTCATTCAGGTACAGCATAATAATTTCTTAACGCAGATAGCCTAGCACGATTTCTTCAACGTCGCATCAACAGTGACAACTACAGTTCAGCAAAATACTTCAATATTGTTCGACATATTACATTAATGCAACTGCCCTCTGTGTAAAAAAAAAAAAAAAAAAAAAAGCAAGAAGAAAATTTTTGATTGAAATTAATACTTTAAACCAAGGCTATCGACTCACCAAGGCGGGGTCGGTCCCGAATTTTCACGTGGGGAATCGTGCCGGACGATGCCGCTGGTCGGTAGGTTTTCTCGGGGATCTACCGATTCCCCTGCCCATTCATTCCGGCGCTGCTCCTTACATCATGTTACCCCATCACTAGCACTAAACACATCTATGTTAAGCGCTGACAAAAATATCTTCACTCACTCACCAAGGCTTTAGAAAGCTATCTTCTATTTCAGACTAGTTGCCTTGCACTCTGAGTTTTACTGTTTCTGCATTATACCCTACAGTTGACATAATTAAGTTATACATATATTTTACTAAATGGTATCGCTGTTGACCAAATACTTTTTTCAGTTCTTTCCAAAATCACTCCTGGCGAATGCTGTAATAGTACCTACGCGCTAGGCGAACTACTGGCATTTGTTATAGCTTCTCGTCATTCATTTGCCTAAACATGACTATAAAAATCTGTGATCCTATATTTTGTGTTGAATAGTAAAAATAGAGGCATGACACTTACCTAAAAAAGAACTCTGAAATTTCTGTGAAGTAAATTTTACATCTAAAATTTCATTATTCTAAATTAATTTCATACAGAATACACACATGATATGTAACTGTAAAGTATAAATATGTAGTTGAGAGTGCAACTGTGTTTAAATGAAATACGCGCACCAGCAAAATTTAGGCATATTTTGAAATTAATCACGTTAATGCTGACCCTCTGTACAGGCAGTTGTGATATAGGCACGTGGCATCTTTAAAGTTGTTCCTTAACAAAATATTCATGATATTATAATTGTGAAGAATATTGTTCAATTTGTACACAAATCTTCCGATAACATTTGCGTCTTGTAAAATATATTTTATAGTTATTCTAAAGTCAGTTCTTTATATTTTCTCTATTTGCCAGATTTTCCAACTAACTCACACACACAAATATAATAGTTCGCAAATAATTACAATTATTTGAAAAATGTATTAAATTATTTAATAGCTCTCCTTGAAATGTTTTTCTTGCTAAAAAAATTGAGTAAGAATTACATTTGAATTTTTTATGGGATAAACGTTAACAAGAAAATGTAAAATCTTACTAAAACATAATGAAAAATTTTAGTCACTATCAGTTACTTTTTTTCTGTAAGTGTAATAGTTCTTAATGTGAAAAACAACACAAAACATAACAATTTTGAATCAGACTTGTTATTACAAAAAAAAAAAAAAGGATTTGATTAGCTTATTTGACAAAATGATTCAATACTGATCAGTTAAACAATAACTGGTAGAAACAAAAATTAAAATTATGCCCTTTACTGCCAGTTGGTTCTGTTTGCATCACTCACTATACCCGATTAGTGTACTTGTCACATTTTGAAGCTTTGAGCCCAAAAAAAAGTTACGATTTTAAAGAAAATATTCAACTTGGGTTACAAAACGTGGATGACAATTGGACACTTAATTAATAATTAGACCTCAATCAATCTTAAAAATAATGAGTACATAAAAGTAATTACTAGACTTATTTCTTCCTAGTTATAAGTTCACATTCAACTGTCACACTTGTACTGCAACGCAAGATACGCAGTCGACGCCATCTCTCTCCAAGTTATACATATTCTCTCTCTCTCTCTCTCTCTCTCTCGGCTAAAGCCGTCGACGAGACGTAAAGCCCACTAACTTACCTCTTCTACAGTGAGATGACGTCCACTTTATCAAATTCATACATATCCTCCCTCTCTCTTGGCTACAGTGAGGCGATGCCTTCTCTCTCCAAGCCATACATATTCTTTCTCTCTCTCTCTCTCTCTCTATCGGCTAAAGCCGACTCTAATAACCTCGCTGTCGACGAGACGTAAAGCCCACTAACTTACCTCTCCTATAGTGAGATGACGTCCACTTTATCCAATTCACACATATTCTCCCTCTCTCTTGGCTACAGTGAGGCGATGCCTTCTCTCTCTCTCTCAGTCATATATACTCTCTCTCTCTCTCGGTTAAAGCCGTCTCTGATACCTCGCTGTCGACGAGACGTAAAGCCCACTAACTTACCTCTTCTACAGTGAGATGACGCCCTCTTTATCCTATTCATACATATTCTCCCTCTCTCTTGGCTACAGTGAGGCGATACCTTCTCTCTCCAAGTGTAACATAGGCGTCTGTGAAGTCTATATTGCAGTTATTAATGTTTACTAAAATTGTATTTATTAAGTTAATTCCTCAATGCTTTAAAGTTAGTTCACTATCCTATTATTTAATTTATGAACTGTAATTAGTGATTATTTATTGTTTATTACATATTATATAATGGATCATGGTCTTATGTAAGACATGATATTGTTCCGAAAGATAGGAGTAATTAGGTTGTTTTATAATTTATATATCTATGCTATAAGCGGTATTGTCTATGGAACAAGAAATAGGGGAGACCAAGCGGAGTGGACGTAATGGCTGTAAGGCTACGAAACATGCAAAGAACGATGACGACTTCGCCTTCCTGTGTCTTTCCGAATGAAGTTAATCTGGGTGAGCTGGATGCCCGTATTATGCGTAGACAGAAGGACTGGGGGCCTGCCTACTACAGAATATTGGTCACGTTAATTTATCACGTTACTGTGGTAGGGCAAGCCAGCACCGCCGTATTTTTTTTTTGTATCGAGACATTTTGGTTTACACACTGAGATCGCCGACTGGAAGTGCTGCAGTCTGGCTCTGCGACGGGGATTATCAAGTAGCCTAAGACTGTTATTGTTTATAATTGCTAACCACCAAATCTTATTATGAAGGGATCTCGACTAGAGTATGCTAGTGATTAATCTAAGTTGCTACCATGTACAATTACTGTATGCTTATTTATCACCAGTATGTTAAGTGTCATAAGCTGTGTGAATGATATTTATAATTTGTTATTTTAAATTTACTTTAAAAATTAAATTTTGTAATGCTGTTGCCTTGTGACTTGATGTAACTGTCCCTAATTGCGAGCCTAGGCTCATTGGGACCTAAAGAAACAAACAAATAAAAAAATAGGTCTTAGGGCTTCTGTAGCGAGATATTTTTTTTAATATTCCTCCCCAGTTTTTCCTTGCTCCACCGCCATCTTGACTGAATTTTGCAGTGTATTGTATATAATTATTTCGTATTCCTGCTTCAAATTTTTTCATTATTTAACGTATGCTATACCATCTTGTGATTGTTCTGGAATGGTCATCTATGATTAAATATTATGTGCGATACTATTATTTCCAGTCAATAGTAATATTCAGTTCCTTTAATGTACGATTCTAATGTCTTCTTGGAATACCTGGAACGGATCCACGCCATCTTGTTTGAACCCTGAGATAATTATCTGTGGCAATGAATTCAATGAATTTCAATTTATGATTGTGTAGATGTTGATTATTTCGAGTCTCATGCATTCCACCGAGTGAGTCTATTTAACACAAAAAAAAAAAAACAACGCACAAGTCATACATATTCTCTCTCTCTCTCTCTCTCGGCCAAAGCCGTCTCTAATAACCTCGCTGTCGACGAGACGTAAAGCCCACTAACTTACCTCTTCAACAGTGAGACCATGCCCTCTGTATCCAATTCATACATATGCTCCCTCTCTCTTGGCTACAGTGAGGCGATTTCTTCTCTCTCACTCCAAATCATAAATATACTCTCTCTCACTCTCTCGGTCTTCTGTCTCCAAGTCATAAATATTCTCTCTCTTGGTTACAGAGAGGCGATGCCCTGTCTCTCTCCAAGTTATACATATTCTCTCCCTCTCTCTCCCTCGGCTACAGCCGTCTCTAATAACCTCACGGTCGACGAGACGTAAATCCCACTTACCTTACCTCGGCTACAGTGAGATGATGCCTTCCATCGCCAAGTCATACATATTCCCCCTCTCTCGACTACAGTGAGACGTTGGCCTCTCTCTCACACTAAGTCATAAATATACTCTTTCTCGGATACCTCTATCTCTAAGTCATACATATTCTCTCTCTCTCTCTCTGCTACAGCTGTCTCTAATAACCTTGCTGTCAACGAGACATAAAGCCCACTTACCTTACAGTTGCTACAGTGAGATGATGCCTTCTTTCTCCAAAATTATAAATATTATCTATCTCTCGGCTATATCCATCTCTAACAACCACTCTGTCGACGAGATATAAAGCCCACTTATCTTACCTCGTCTACAGTGAGATGACGCCCTCTCTCCATGTCATACATATTCTCTCTCTCGTCTAGAGTGAGATGATGCCTTTTGTCTCCAAGTCATAAATATTCGCTATCTCGCTTTACTTCAAAGGGAAAACGCCCTCTCTCGAAGTCATACATATTCTCTCTCTCTCTCTGTTACAGTGAGATATGCCTTCTGCCTCCAAGCCATTAATATTCCTTCTCTCTCTTAACTTCAGAGGGACGACGTGCCCTCTCTCCAAGTCATACATGTTCTCTCTCTCGGCTATAGTGAGATGATGCCTTCTGTCTCCAAGTCATAAATATCCTCTCTCTCTTGACTTCAGAGGGACTACGCCCTCTCTCTCTCTCTCTCTCTCTCTCTCCAAGTCATACATAATCTCTCTCTCCCTCTCGGATACAGTAAGATATGCTTTATGTCTCCAAGTCATAAATATTCTCTCTCTCTCGCTTGGCTACAGGGGGGACGCCCTCTCTCTCCAAGTAATACATATTCTCATTCTCTCT
The DNA here is from genome assembly GCA_003012365.1 of Medauroidea extradentata. NCBI lineage: Eukaryota > Metazoa > Arthropoda > Insecta > Phasmatodea > Phasmatidae > Medauroidea > Medauroidea extradentata. Next base: position 28,073 of record PNEQ01071264.1, read on the forward strand.
CGGCTACAGCTGTCTCTAATAACCTCCCTGTCGACGAGATGTAAAGGACATTTACCTTATCTCGGCTACAGTGAGATGATGCCTTCTATCTCCAAGTCATGAATGTTCTCTTTCTCTTGACTTCAGATTGACGACGCCCTCTCTCTCCAAGTAATACGTATTCTCTCTCTCTCTCTGCTACAGCTGTCTCTAATAACCTCGCAGTCGACGAGATGTAAAGGACATTTACCTTATCTCGGCTACAGTGAGATGATGCCTTCTATCTCCAAGTCATGAATATTCTCTCTCTCTTGACTTCAGATTGACGACGCCCTCTCTCTTCAAGTCATACATATTCTCTCTCTCGGCTACAGTGAGATGATACCTTCTCTCTCAAATTCATACTCTCGTCTACAGTGAGATGATGCCTTCTGTCTCCAAGTCATAAATATCCTCTCTCTTGACTTCAGAGGGACGACGCCCTCTCTCTCTCCAAGTCATACATATTCTCTCTCTCACAGATACAGTGAGATATGCTTTATGTCTTCAAGTCTTAAATATTCTCTCTCTCTCTTAGCTACAGAGGGAAGACGCCCTCTCTCTCTCTCCAAGTAATACATATTCTCTCCCTCTCTCGGATACAGCTGTCTCTAATAACCTCGCTGTCGACGAGGTGTAAAGGCCATTTATCATACCTCGGCTACTACTATCTCCAAGTCATGAATATTCTCTCTCTCTTGACTTCAGATTGATGACGCCCTCTCTCTTCAAGTCATTCATATTCTCTCTCTCTCGGCTACAGCCGTCTCAATAACCTCTATGTCGACTAGGTATAAAGCCCACTTACCTTGTCTACAGTGAGATGATACCTTCTCTCTCCAATTCATACATATTCTCTCTCTCGTCTACAGTGAGATTATGCCTTCTGTCTCGAAGTCATACATATTCTCTCTCTCGGCTACAGTGAGATACGCCTTCTGTCTACAAACCATAAATATTCTCTCTCTCTTGACTTCAGAAGGACGACGCCCTCTCTCACCAAATCATGTATATTCTCTCTCTCTCGGCTACAGTGAGATAATGCCTTCTCTCTCCAATGCATACATATTCTCTCTCGTCTACAGTGAGATGATGCCATCTGTCTCGAAGTCATAAATATTCTCACTCTCTCTTGACTTCAGAGGGACGACACCCTCTCTCTCCAAGTCATAAATTTCTCTCTCTCTCTCGACTACAGTGAGATATGCCTTCTGTCTCCAAGTCATAAACATTCTCTCACTCTTGGCTACAGAGAGGCGAAGCCTTTTCTCTCTCTCTCCAAGTAACACATATTCTCTCTCTCTCGGCTACGGCTGTCTCCAATAACCTCGCTGTCGACGAGATATAAAGGTCAATTTCCCTACCTCGGCTACAGTGAGATATGACTTCTGTCTCCAAGTATTTAATATTCTCTATCTCTCTCTTATGACTTCAGAGGGACGACGCCATCTCTCTCCAAGTCATACACATTCTCCCTCTCTCGGCTACAGTGAGATGATACCTTCTCTCTCCAATTCATACATATTCTCTCTCTCATCTACACTGAGATGATGCCTTCTGTCTCCAAGTCATACATATTATCTCTCTCTCTCTCGGCTACAGTGAGATGATACCTTCTGTCTCCAATTCATGCATATTCTCTCTCTCTCTCGGCTACAGTGAGATGATGCCTTCTGTCTCCAAGTCATGAATATTCTCTCTTTCTTGACTTCAGAGGGGCGATTCCTTCTCCCTCCAAGTCATACATATTCCCGTCTCTCTCTGTTACAATGAGGCTACTTCTTCTCTCTCTGTCCGAGTCATTCATTATCCGTCTCTCTGTCTCACTCTCGGTACCGGTGGGCGACGTCCGCTCTCCAAGGCATATATTCTCTCTCTTATTTTGACCTCCCCCCTAGGCATATGTTCTTTTTTTACCCTTGACACTGGCAGGCAATACCAACTCCCCAAAGAATATACTCTATCTCTTTATTTTGACCTTCCTCCAAGGCACGTATTCTCTTTTTCCCTCGAAACTGGCTAGCAACACACACTCCCGAAGGCATATATTATCTCTCAGCCCCCATCGACGAACCCACACCTTCCTTTCTCTCTCTCTCTCTCTCTTTCTCACCTTGACTCATCCTCATTCCCTCTATCTCGCACTGTCACCCTCTCTCTCTTCCTCTTCCCCCCTCTCTCTCCGTCTTTCTCACTCTCTCTTTTTTATGTTTTTATATCATGATTCCCTTCAGTTTAGCAGCATTGAATTGCACCACAAACCCGCCCCCCCTCCTTTTCTCTTCATCACCAGCCAGTTATCATGCGTATTATGAATTTGTACTACTCCGAGTAAGTGAACAAAGGTAAATTTAAAACAAGGGAGAAATCATGAGTTTTTATGTATTGCAAGTATGTTCATGGCACTACTATTTTGTACTTGCATGTTCCTGACGTGGTATGTTAAGATATGTAGGTTAATGTATCACATATTAAAAAAAATCCCCAGTTTAGGTGTGAAGCAGCGAAACGGCACACCTTGCCATGGAGTACATTTGGCGCACCCAACATAGCCACGGAGAACAACGAATGTGTGTATGTGCTTAATTTATTCCCCGCCTTTCCGCCGTATTGCTTCTTCACCTCGCTGCATGGCTTCGTAGACCATTTCCTGGACCTCGTTGTCGCTGTCATACGTCGTGTTGGTTCGCCACGATGATGCCGGCTCATATTCTTCTGAGCTGGCCGAATGTGAAATCAGTAGTCTTGATCAGGTTTATCATCACTGGCAATGCCCCAGCTCGGGGGAGGTACAAATTCCAGTAGGGATTCTTGTCCTCCCATAGTGGTTTTTCATGAGGAGAGTCAAGTTAAGTTTCGGCTAGCCCGTCTCGCCTTGCTGTCCTTCATATGAATTATACCGGCGGCAAGCCTCCAGCTAGACTAAGGAACTCCCGAGTTACCTCGAGAACCCAAAAAGGTTATCCTTGCGAGACCCCCTGGTGGCATTTAATTACCTCTAGCTTCCTGCCTGCGAGAGGGGAAGAGGTAAGGAGTTATCATTGCTCCTGCCCCCCCCCCTCAGTTACCCTGGAAACCAGAATTTTGAAAATACAGGACTTGTTGAAAACTATCCCGAGTCCCCAGGGGAACTCGGGATGATTTGAAAAACAAAAATGGAGGTTAATCCGAAATGGCTCCCTGACATGATTGGGCATTGGTCGGGTCCAGGAAGGCTTGCAGTTATGTTGTTTTAATAATAATTTATTGATACAAAAATAGTTGGTAATCGTAAATAATTAAGTGTGAAATGATTAAATTAATTATTTTAAAGAAAAAGCCCAAAGTACTAAAGTTTTGTTATAATAATAAATAAATTGGTAAATTCATAAAATAAAAAAATCAAATGTGTACAGTTGATTAAAAAAAGCATTTTCATTGTTTTAAGTGTGGTGTGTTGTAGTACATGCATTAGTCTCTAAAACGAAGGAAGGGATGGGGACAAATCGCCAACACATGCCTTAAATTTGCACATACTGAGTTTCATCTCATTTCTGAAAACAGTTTGATGATGGACGTTACTATTATTCTTCGTAACATCGACCGGGCACATTCCTGTGCGATTACATGTTGCTACTAGTTTGGGGAGAATTTTAGTCAGTTTGTACGTCACATAAACAAAAAATATTTTAAGCATTACTGATCTCAGAGTACGATTGCAGTATTCTACTATAAATGCTTTCATGCCTGAATATGTGTAATAATTATAAATCTTGTGTTTCGCGATATCTCACATTGTAAAATTATTTGCCGAGTTCTGGCTGCCAATTTTTCGGTGCACCTTAACCCTTTAAAATGGTCATCATTGTAGCAGTTACTTGCTTTGTACTTCTTAATTTTACAGGTGTGGACCAACCATAGTTGCTGAAACAATCTATGGAGGTAAACACATATTTATACCCACTATTTACCCTTGCATAAGGCATCATTTCCACCAAGTCACATTGGTATAGGTCCCTCAGTTCATACACAATTACTTTGCTCCTCGGGTACTGACGTCTGGCCAGCTTGTGCAGTTCTTCAGATATTTCTACATGGCTCATCGTTTATGCTGTGATTCGCGCAACTCTTCCAAAAAATATTTGCTATTTCATTCGCGTGAAAATGATTGCCTGTCTGGCGAGATGCGATTAGCAGATGCAGTCTGTCCACGAGTTCGTTTGCATTTTCCAATAAACATATACAGAATGTGTATCAGTCATAAATTTATTCACGTACAGACCCCACCCAGTGCTTACGTCACCACCCACATTCAGGAACAAAATAACATACAATGCTAAATTTTGGATTAAATTCGTTCTTATATGCATTGCTAAACGTACTGTTATTTTGATGAAGCGAGTTTGATATTTCCAATATTTTTATACTGGTGCAATGCGGCTTTTGAATACTTGCTGGGATAAAATTTAAAATGCAGTTCGTTCAATCCTACAACTGGTCGTATTATTTCGGTCCCAATATGTGCAACACCATCGGGCTGGAATAATAATTGTTTGTCTCCCAAGTACCATTTTCTATTCCGTTTGTAAGCGCCGTAAATTCTATAGTTAAATCACGAAGATTATTCCTTCAAAAATTATGCATGGAGACCGTTCGCGGAATTTTTTTGCATTTGTGTTTTGTGTCGTCATCATCATCATCTCGCGCTCATTTTATACGTTTATTTTATCTTCTTTAATTATTCTATCATCGAGGATAACTTAAAAAGGTGCCGGTTGCAACTTTCCGCCTATTATTGCATAGAAACAAGCTAAGAACAATTCCACCCTTGCGGTTTAGTGGATATTTTAATTAATTTTAAATTCTACTTGATAAAACGACTAAAACAAAAAAACGGCCAAGTAAAGTTCGCAAGCAAACTAAACTATCGTTATTAATAATAAATCATAAGGGAAATAACTCCAAACAATTTATCGGTACTTCTGTAATTTCTACAGGAATGTATTGTCAAATTATTTTATTGAAGTCTTGGTTATAATATATAACGACATAATTTATAGAATAAATTATGACTCCGAAAGTGTTCATCTATTTTATTATTTTGTGTTTACAGGATTGTTTCGCCAAAATGATAGTGCTGTTCTGCAGGAAGGGTTACCACCATTTCAAGAGTTTCCTAATGATCACAGTGGTGACACTATTGTGATGGACACTCTCCAGAATCATCAGCGTAAGCATTAAATTACAAATTTTTACGATGCGCAACATACCAACCGGTAAATTGTATTATAGCTAATTCTCTTTTCGTGGAAAAACTCATCCAGTATATCACTTATTTTTATCGTTAGTAAATAAATTATGTAGGCAACTACGCTGGAATCAGAGAATAGTTATTTGAATGTTTTAATAAGTTATTTTAATCGACAAAAACTGTATCAGAACGAAGCGTAGCGAGTAACTTACTTCGATTTAGAATAAAATTATTTATTATTTACAATATTTACCCTGTAACACAGAACTAAACTATCGTTAGCAACTTAAAAAAAAAAAAAAAAAAGATTTCCGAACGTATGTTTATGTGAGCTTTATCTTGTCTCCATGTAAGTTTGTAAAAGTATTTTTGAAACATCACGTATAGTCAAAGTCTAATACACACAGTTATCTTTCTTGAATAAGAAGGTGTATCTCCTTGTGTACAGGCCCGATGAACGTACCGTATACACAGTAGTACTTTCTGCTTGCTTGATTGTACCCATATGCCAAGAAATTCGGAAATATGACGACCTTTTATTTGGGGGCGGGGGGGGGGGGAAGAGAGTTGTGAATCAACAAGGCTTAAATTTGTTTTCTACTCTAAAATAAACAAATCAGGATACATTAACGCACGTAATTGTGCCAAATAAAAACATAAACAAACCACTTGCACAAGAATATGAGTGAAAATTAGAACCGCCTGTAAACGATTCTAGTTACAACGCAAGACCTTGAGTGCACTCTACTTGCATACAAGTCGGCCAGTCACATGATGCTAATCGCCGTGAACAAGATGGTGTACGTACACGTTCTTGTTCAAAACCGGTAACCGCGTGTTACCGTATGAAATGGTAAGGTCATGACTGAAAGTCTCGCAGAGTCGCTCTATCGGCGAGAAGACTGCAGGTCAGTTCAATAACTTGCGCCTCTAGAGGCTAGTGTGAGGTGTAATACGTGCACCTCAGTCGCCCTTAACTCTTACGCTCTTCTCAGCCACGGATCAGCGTGTATTGCGTGTACCCACCTGGAGTGATTTCGGAAAATTGTTTTTGATTTGGGGGATATTGAGTGAGGAAAACTGTATATCGTCAGTCACCGACTAGGATGTGCTGTCCGGAAACGTTTATAAGTAGACAGGATGGAGTTAGTTAGGCTCGTTAGCTCAGTCACGTTACCAGGTTTGGTCAGTCGCAACTCTTGCAAGTAATTCAGGGTTTCAGATACCGTAAAGCGGGGTAACTTTTTGCCTTATTTTGGAGTTACTTTGCACTACAGATTTTTGTTGTAAGTGAAGGTTTGCAGAGTCGCAAATTGTTGAAGACTTCGCCAGTCACAGCTTTAATAAACAATACTTTAAAGTGACTATTATCTTGAAATTCCAACATAGAACGAAATAAATCTAATGGTGCAAAGTTATCCACGGGGGTGTAAAGTATCCTCACTTTACGGTAGCAGGAATCACAAAAATGTCTTTTTAATTTATGCATTTACTAAACATTTCGCTAAATGCGAAGACTGTAGCCAAATATTACACGTTATTTTATTTATATTGGCATATTGCATACATAAGATTCGTTACAAGTTTCTTTCTTCGATAGTTTGAACATTTTATATTCAGTTTCACTTCACTGAGGTTTTCGTTATGTCTACTGTTTTAACCGAGAGCAAGAGACACGGGTGTCATTTGAGAAGCACTTTGAAAAGAGAGAGGCGGCGCAACTGTAACGCATTCAAATCGCATTCGGGAGGACCCGGGTTCGATCCCCGCCTCCGGCAAATTTTGATTTCTGTTTTCCGTGGTTACTCGAAATTGCAGGTGAATGCTGGGATGGTTCCTTACCAAAGGCCATGGCCGACTCCTCTCTCAGTTCCTGTCATTGTATCAAGTTGTGTGTCCCCGTCTGTAATGACCTCACTGTGGACGAGACGTAAAGCCCTCTTAAATGTGGAAATTCGACACCGGTGCACACTCTAAACAAGTGACGGGAAATCATATCCTGGATGAGAGAACAAAATAGTTCGACATGACTTGAAAAGTGCACAACGTACCGTCTATTTTGGTTTTGCAATACTGGTTGGTATTTCTTACGTGAGGGCAGTCTGAAACAGCCATTTTTAGCCGTTTTGAGGTGCCCCGAAACCATGTTTCTGTGAAGTATACCTATAAAACAAAAATAGAGAATCACAGTTTAAATTAGCTTTCTTTTCGTAGATGAAGACATCGCACACACGTGAAAACACTTTTCTAACACGCTGCAACTATGTTCCTGCGTAAACTGTACAGTGCTCTTCGAAGGAGTCCTCGCCTGACGCATGGAAGGGGCTGTACTACCGCAAGTTTCCAGGTTCAAGCTTCTCTCCCACCCAAATTTTGAAGGGAAAAAAAATTGAACTATACAATTTAGAATTTATCAATAAATTGCGTACTTATGTATCACATTTTCTCTAGATTATTACTAGTAAACTAGTAAATCTGTTAGGGAGTATTCAGAGCAACCATTAATAATATTATTCACTAAAAAATGTTCATCTTAAAAAAACTTAATATTACTACCAACGATATGTTCAATTTTTCGATACTAAAACTGCTTAAATAACACCATTTTTCACCTTGAAACCCAAATTTTTCCGGTGTAGGACCCCGGACCCCCCGCTTTGACTGTGGGGATCACTATTACTTTATAAAATTCCTCACTTGAACTACCCCCCTCCCCTTTTATAAACACAAATCCTGGCTACGCCACTAGGTTGTAGACTATAAAGGTTAAAAATAAAAAAAATTGCTCGATTGATTGCGGCTTAAATAATACGTTAAAAGTTCAACTGCGATGTTTTTATTGTATCGTAAGGTAAATAGAAGTAATATTATAATTGCAAGTTTCACGTTTTTCTTCTCAGAATTTCATAAGAGTGAAAAATAAAATAGTTCAATATGGGGAATGATGCCGAGCCTTAGGGTATAGTGGAATCTCACAGTTCCATTGGAAATATACTACAAGGAAAACCTTGCACACCAGTTTAACGCACTGCGAAGAAATTCGATATGCTTCTCGCAAACATGGTACTCTGATTGCTACGCTGTTCTCACTTACCTTGGCTTTCACTTATATATATTTCCTAGGGGACAGGATTTGCAGCAATTATCCAGTTTTTTCCTGCTAACAACAGCGCTCTCGAGCAGGGCAACCATGTGTTGACTTATAGGATGCTCAAAAACTTGACTCTGAAGTCACTGTACGCAATTTTGTCTTAACCATCCTACCCTCTTTATACAGCTCGAGATGGCGAAAAATTGCAAGGATATTTCGTGCTGCCGTATTTTGCAAACCAGTGTAGCCGCCTGGGCCGTATGTGATTGGAGGATGGGTGTGTTCTGCTGTTGTTCAAAGACGAATTACAAGTACCCTGAAGCGGCGTATAAGAGTTATCACTGGACCGGCAGTCAGATGAGGACACGCCAATGAAGGAAGAACGACATACAAGGGCATATCTAGAGATGATGGTTAAAGATGAAAAGATTGCTGGCTTTCGCTTGTACTTGGAGATGTTACCCTATTTGACTGAGCCAATAAGAATCCCGCTATTGTAATATTTGATGCCCGTTGTTGGTAGAGACCGGAAAAATTCGCGCGTTCACAGACCTGTAGGCTAGCCTCGAAGAACACATGTGTATTCAAGCAGACATTATCTGCTCACTGGTTGCTCGATGACGCAGTGATATGAGCCTGCACTTAGTTGCTTCTGTACTATTGGCTAAGAAACTTCCAGGAAGTGAGTGTCAAATAATTCAAGGGCCAATTGCGATAGTAACACGAACATACAGTTGTTGGAATTCTAGCTTGGGACCAAAAGAAAACGCGAATTTTTCATGTCTCTAGTTATTGATCTTCAGATAGCTACGTTGTGCCAGAATTATATCACACAGTCATACATGCTGCAAGAAACTACAGCTGTTTCAAGGGTATATTGACACAAAAAAAATGTTCGCGATGTACCATCATCTCTAATGATGGTATATCGCTATGGACAGGAAAATTTCACAAAATAATTACCTGCATGCTAGAATTTATTGCTCTATTCATACTCAAGCCCCGACCATTTGTCCACTTGCTGCTGCTCAGGAACAGCAGACAAATGAATTCGTATATTAATACGGGGCTTGAGTATGCATAGAACAATGGATTCTAGCCTACTAATTAAATTCGCAAAATTTTCCTGTCACTATATATCGCGAAAATATTTTGTGCCAACGTACCCTTGAAAACGCTGTAGTTTCTCGCCACATGTATGATTAGGCGATACACGTCTGACACTCCGTAGCTATCTGCAGACCAGTAACAGGTAGAGACCTGAAAATTTCGCGTTTTCTTTTAGGCACAAGCTAAAGTTCCAGCAACTATAGGTCTGCATCACGTTCGTAATTGGCTGTTGACTAACTCGACACTTCCTGGAAGTAGTTGAGCCAATAATAAAATTGTAGCTGAATACAGGCCCATTTTACAGTGTCAGCGAGCAGCTAATAAACAGCTGTTGTCTACACGATTTCACATATGTTCTTGGAGGCTAGCCTACAGGTCAGTGAACCCGCGAATTTTTCCTGTCTCTAATAACAGGTAATAAATTTTACAGTAGCGAGATTCTTATTGGCTGAGTCAAAGAGGGTAACAACTCCACGGACAGGAAAAGCCAGTGAGTTTCTCATAAGCTGAACGTTCGTTGATACCCAGCAAACAGTCAAGTTTTCCCACCATCATCTCTAGACACGTCATATTGAAACCTATAGACTGTTTAAGATAAGGTGATCACTTCTTAAAATTATCTTTCTGATACTTTGCATTCGTATTTAATACGTTCAATATGAAAACTATCATAAAACTAAAAACCAGTTCAAATGTTTTGCCACACCGAAAACTTACCACTTTTGGCCACAATAAAGTACAGTTTTTGGTTACTTTAAATTATGGGGAGTGTTCAGTTTAAAGTGAACAGTCTATAGCAAAACAGTCAACTTTTCCCGCTATAAAAGTGTCCCAAATTATAGCCACTTAAGGGAACAATGCTCCCAGCCACGTCAGAGAACAATGCGTGCTCCAAGCTCGTAACGCGTTGCGATGGGTTTGTCCCAGCGCACGAACTGAGACGGAGAAAGACACATCCTAGATATAGTCTATACAACATAAGTTTGCTGTTTTCGACATTTATCTTCATAGAAATGTGTCAAGCAGCTTTACTGTGTGGAACTTCCTAACTTCTTGGAGAAACAGGGTCTCTGTAATAGTGTTTACAGACACTCTTCTCAGAAGAGAAATACCACAAACAGAAAGACACTATTTTCGTAAGACGGTGTCATAAACAGGCAAACTTATGACGTACAGACTATAGATTACATCTACGGTACATTCTGTAATTTTCCAGACCTGGCTGATTATTTTGTTCTTCCATCCAGGTTGTGTTTTACGGCCTCAGTTATAAGAGTAGTGTGTGCCGGTGTCTAATTTGCACATGTGACGCGTGGGATCAGCGTAGCAATCAGTCAGAGCACCACGTTCGCGAGAGCATTCGCATATGTCCGCAGCGCGCCAAACTGGCGAGCAAGGCTTTCCTAATAGTATATTTCCAACGGAACTTTAAAATTCCACCATACCCTTAACGTGCAAACTATTGTTTTTTTTATTTTTTTTATATATTTGTTTTAGAGCATAAATCAAAAATGTTTGCTTGTAGAACCAATTTAATGTGTATGTTCTTTAGCACTTGTTTCTCTAAATTTCTTTTACGCGTTACATTCAATTTGTAAAAAGTGATAAAATGTAGTATATTAGTTTATTTCTATCGCTGTTTAGGTATTACTTTAAACATGCCATGCAAATTCAGCGTAAAAATATTACGGCATATAAACGAAGAATTTATGCATCACTTGTATAGTGGAATTTTAAGGGGTAACCCATTTTACTTTAGATTTTTGGACAGTTTGTAGTAAAGGTCAACGCATGCTTCAAGTTTTTAGTTTTACCAAATTTCATGTGGCATTTTCGAAAATTGTAAGTATAATAAGCGTACTAAATTTTTTAAAATTATGTTGTAAGCGTAGTTTCGAATATGTGTTCTTCTCGTAGATAACGGCGACAGGATTGAGTGAAGTGGTTTCGCGTAAAAATAATACACGTGACATGCTACAACACCGTCCATGCGCCTGGGCCCCATACAGTAGAAACATTGTTGCAGCATGTTAGGAGAAAGTGTTTTAACATTAAGGGGCCCGCCTCGTTGCCATAAAATCACACTGCAGCATGTTTGAAGAAAAAGTTTCACACCGAAACTAATACACGTATGTTCACGCTGTTTCTCTACGAAAAGAACACTCACTTCAGACGACTGCCCTTAAGTACTTTCAAAACAACACACGTATTATAAATCCCGTTTTAGGGCACGTCAAAATGGGTCAAAACGGGATTTTCAATCTGCTATAGCGGAAAATATACTAGCCGAATACATGTGAAACCACTTAAGGGTAGTGCATTGGACTTTAGTAAAGTGATTTCGTAAATAAAACAATAGGGTCCCCACTTAAAGTCCCATAGGAAATTTGTTTTTTTCGCGAAGACTGCACGCCTTAAGCGTAGAGGCGACACACCGTTGTATGGCCCATACGACGTCGCCCTTAGCACCATACCTCACTCAAACACATGTGCCACGAGGCGGGCCCCTTAACATGAGGGCGCTATCTTCATCTACGAAAAGAAAACACATTTAAAACTATACTTCTCTATTTTTGTTTTATAAGTATAATGACCAGAAACATGGTATTGGGGCACACTTAAGAATGGGTAAAAACGCCTGTTTCAGACTGCTGCCACGTAAGAATCCTGTAAACCATAATAGAAGAGGACGAGCTGGACTTTGCTACGCCCTTATCGTAAATAAAATAGTAGGGTCACCGCTTGAAGTCCCATAGTAAAATACCAAAACACTGCACGCAGTTTTCACACCGCGCGCATAGAGACGAGGAGGTTGCTGACGCACGACCCAGCCTAGCTCTTATAGCATGCCTGTTTCCGTGCCTCAGACACGTCATCCAGCGCCTGCTGTACAAGGCTCTTAAGGGCGCGCTCTGACACAATTTTTATCACTACGTTTTTATTTGTATATTTGTACCAGTCATTATTTTTAGCCACAAAATGTGCCTAAATTTTGCTCTTATAACTTTTTATCTCGTATAGTTTTTGCGTAATGGCTCGTTAAAGCCTAAAGGTGCATGTTTCCGTTTTAAGGAAGACACTAGAACAAACTGAAAAAATTCACAGTGAATAACGATGTTGTGGGCTACAAATTCAGCTATGTTAAACTACGAAATAAAATATTTTTTAGTAAAAAAAAAAATGAATTATTCAAATTTAATTTTAAATCTCAGCTTATTTATTTGAATACGAAACACTTTTATTCTTTATTTTTATGTGACATTGTACCTTGCGACGTCTTTATCCACTGATTTTTTTTAGTTTGGTATGTCAGTTAGTTTCAGTGTAGTCCTTTAAACAGAAACGGGCAAATTTTACTTTAACAAGCCATTATGCGAAAACTATGAGAGATAAAAACATTTCATAAGAGCCAAATTCAGTCACTTTTTTGTCTAAAATATGGAAAAAGCTATCTGGTACAAATAAAAGATAAAAACGTGGTGATGAAAATTGTGGTAGACCGCGCCCCTAAGGGCGTTCAATAAGGAAAAAATCATAATTTTATATTTGTATCAAACAGTGTTAGTTTTGCAGACGTTACTTGGGAGTATATTTTCCTTTAAAAAAAAGGGGTTAGCCAGTTTTTCTATATTGGCATTTCAAAGTCAAAATTCGCTTGTTTTTAGGTCATACTCCCCCCGAAAACTAGTCAACATATTGAAACGAATTAATTCGTAGTGAAAGAACATGTCACTGGCTAAGGCTTCACGCATATTAAAATCCATTGAAACAATTTTTTGTGTTCATTAAAAAATTTCTGAAATGTTGAATGTTTTTGCTACATTTAGAATTTTTTTGAATACAAAAATATTTTGTATTGGAATTTTATATACTTAAAGCCCTAGCCCATGACATATAATGTCATTGTGAATAATTTTGTTTCATTATGAAGATTGGTTTTCGGGGCTGTATGAACTAAAAAATGCAAATTTTGAGTTTTAAGGGCTATTGTGGGGAAACTGGCTGAGCTAATTTTTTTTTTTTTTTTTTTGTAAGAGGAAAATGTAGGCTACTCCCAAGTAACATTTACAAATCTAACACTGTTTCATATACAAATATAAAATTGTGATATTTCCCCTATTGAACGACCTTAAGTACAACAGATGAAATTTGCCGTGGTTGAGGTGCGGGAACGAGGAAGCAATAAGTCAGACTGCCACGCTCGACGAGAACAGCATCGTATCTAATTGCAAATAGCTAAACTGGCAAGCACTGTTTTAGTAACGGTCGTTTTCACTATGTAGCTTTATGTTGACCGACTTGGTAGACGTATTTTGCACATTCGAATCCTGGTAGAGCGGAAGCGATAAGGACGACACAACACGCGCATCACGCCTATTGCTAGCCTCTAGATGCAAGTCTCTGAACTGGCGTGCAGTCTTCTCGCTGTACCTAAGGAAAGGAATATATTTTGCGAGCTAAACGACATGCGTGTTAGAATCCAATGTCCTATTTATGCACAAGCCCTGGCCATTTGTCCATCAGCTGCTACTCACCGTAACAACAGACAATGAACGAATGAACAGGCTCGAGTATGTATAGGATATTTGAATCTAAACACGTCGGTCATTGAACTAGCGAATTATTCCTGTCCCTACCCATGCCTTTTAAAATATACTACGCCAAGATTTATGTACCTAAAAAGAATCGCAAAAACACCAATTTTCGCCACTTTCTGTCTCTAGAAAATAATCATCAAACAGTGGTGAACCTGAAAGAGAAATACGTGTATACTTTAAATGCTACTCCTAAGCATAAACCACACATGAGCGTCGAGCAGTTTTCGAATAATATTGTAACGGACGAAGCTTCTGCATGCTTCTCTGCAACTTAGGCAAGAAGCCGACATAAGGATCATTATGTAGTAAACGACGACGCAGTCTTCAGGGTTTGTGCATTATTATTAGAGCCAGTGATTTTTGGTGAAAAGAATTATGCAACGTTTTGTTTCAACGTTTTACGTGCACGTCTGCAGCTCAGCTTCATGGTCAGTGATTGGCTGTTCATAACTCTCAACGTCTTGTGGATCTACACTCAAATCACAGACTTGTGGTGTCGCAGTTACCTTATTCTCATTGGTACAGTCAAATGAGGCACCCCTCTGCACAAATACACTATAACAATAGCCACGAGCCAGAGGTGCAGGCGTGAACGTGAGGCATCGACACAAAATGTTGCATTATTCTTTTCACCAAAAATCTCCGGCTCTAATTATCATAGACCCGGAAATTTCGCGGGTTCAATGACCAGCCGGCTGGACTCTACAATACTGTATATATTCTGTCTTCAAATACGTGTGCATCGGCTGCTGCTCCAATGAGTGGCTAGTTGTACATGTGACAAGTTAGCGCCACAGACTAAATAGTAATACAGACGTGAAATGACGTGGCGGCTCGTTTGATAATTGCGAACTCCGCCGCTTATTGGCTGCCCGAATCTGTTGATACCTGCCCCGTGTATGTTTGGCTCCTGCATGTTACGGCAGGTTTCCTATCGGCCTGGCTGCCGGCTAGCAGGGCAGCCGCCTTACGCTCATTGGCGGTAGGTATTTCCGCCATGTTGCTGGCCAGGAACGCCATTTTGCTGGCGTGTGTGACTGAGTTCGCCGAACTACCAACTATTTCACTTCTGTATTCCTAAATAGTCTGTGTTAGCGCGGCAGTCATTGAGTGTTTTGTAGCAGGTCTGCTATTGGTTAACAGTCCGCAAGTAGGAGTTTCAGTTCAAGTGACCCAACCGCGAAGGTAATTAACGTATACAGGAGTTAGAAATCTAACTACTTCTCAAATGAATTCGTGAAATTTTCTGGTCTCTATAAATTATGAATCTGGGTGACATATTTTTAAAAAATCACTATAAGCGGCATGTTTTGATAAGCGTGTCTTCCTTTTTTTTTTTATTTATGGAAGCATAGTTCATAAACTTTGTTGACAAAAAAAGAGACTCGACTTTCACACACCTTTAAACTACTTCAAAATTGTATGTCAGCAAGTCATTTTAAAATAAAGCAATATTGTATAGTTACTGATGCGTAGCACTTATGAGAGAATATCACGTGGAAAATTAAATTTTGCAACAAATAAACACAAATATAACAATGTAAAAAATTACAATTTTATTAGGATCGTATCTCCGTCCCTCCCCCTTCTCTGTTGATCATACCAAGCACCACAGCCTAAGAGCTAACAGCATCTGTGGCTAACATTAGTGAACGTTATAAGCAGAATACTCAGAGGCTACGATAAAATACACGTTAGAATAATGTTCTTCTTATAAGGGTTGCGCAAACTGTTCAAAGCGATGCGGGTTTGATTCAATGTCCCATCTTTCTATGTTTGGGAAGCGTTACGGACGTTTTCGTAAGTTGGCGGGTTTTCTCGGGATACTCCAGTTTCCACCTGGCTTGAATTCTTTCACTGCTCTACTGTTACCCTACGTCGACCCTCACCCGCTTTCAAGGCCTCGGTGCACGTTAGAGGCTCAGAAGCGACGGACGGAGCCATAAGGGCTATATTGAAGGTTGCATCAAATGCCGCATCACCACAAGCCAAGCGCTGAACAAGCATGTCAGGTTCCCGCCGATCAATTTTTACTTCGGGAATTTCAGCGGAGACCATATAATGATACTGGTGGAAAGTCTGTAGGAAACTTTGATGCACGTTATTACCTAAGTTCTGCGTACATCTGGTAAGTACATTTTGAAGTATGGAGGTTTCAAAAGGCCGTTTTTTTTTGCTAATGTTGTAAAGCTTCGAAACAGAGTTTATAATGAGCATGATGTCTTACCAATACGAACAGGAAAATTTCGCGAATTCAGTTACCTGCGTGCTAGAATACGTTGTGCCATACATACATTCTATTCGTACACTGTCTGCTGTTCCACTGAGTAGCAGTTAGTGGACAAACGGTCGGAGCTTGAGTATGCATAGAATATTAATGCTAAAATGCAGGTCATTGAATTCGCATATTGTCCTGTCCGTGTTTATCAATGACATTATGTCTCTGCCCGAAGTCTGTTTCTTTTCGCACATTGGCGTATTGAGCACATGTCGAAAATTTTTGTAAAAAATCAGTATTCTCCCTCAAATTACAACGTTTTTGAAAGGTGTGGTTGGCGACGCCCATAAGCACTGACCTAAACCTCTTTACTAAGGTTGGAAAGTGTTTGTCCTACGGTCACCTACCTATACATACACGTCCTGCAAGAAGAAGAAAACCTCGCTGCAAGGTCGCCACGTGGAGGGCGACAGACGGGGAAAGCAGAAAGTAGGTGGGTGTGTATAGACAGAGTGTTCGCTGACGTGTGCGCGAGGAAAGCGAAGTGCCGGAACAGCTGACCGCTTTCCACGGCGACTGCACTGACCGTCCACCAGCTCTCGCAGTCGGCAGTGTGACGAGCACGGAGTGTGTCAGCCTTGCTACAGTACAACCACGGAACATCCTGCCAGCGAGCTTCGAGCGCTAGGTAAGTCCAGCACCGTCAATTACACTACACATCTGATGTTGAAATTCTTTGTTTTAAGGGGTCTCCCTACCTGCATTTTAAATGCATTGCAGCGAGTTACGACTGTTATTTTTTCGAAACTATTTAACGTGCATTATACTTCTATATCTACGAAAATAACACACACTTCAAACAACGTCGCAACAATTTGAAAAATTCGGTACGTTTATTACAAACGTCGTTTTCGGGTCCCTCAAAATGACCTAGAAATGGTTTCCCAAACTGCCGCATATGGAAAAATAACAATCGTATTCGAAAATCACAACTGTATAAACAAGTGTTAGAATTTTAATTACACTGTCCAGAGATAAAATAATGTGGTCACCGGTTAAAGTCCCACAAGAAAAAGAATAATAGTATAGTACTGCACGCCAACTGAGTGGCTTGCGCGTAGAGGCGATAATGTATTATATACGTCGGTCAACGGCAACCTTACCGCTCCTCTCTCATACACATTAACGAAGCCTATCTAGGGATGCCCCTTAAGAGTGCGTAGTAGATAAATAAATGCTGAAAACATCAATTGATTTCTACGCATTTTCCGAAGCCAATATGGATAAAATACTCAATGGCAATTGCCAACTTTATGAATAATTGTTTCTCCAGAATTACTAATTCATTACGCACGATCTCTTGTCCTGCAGTTAAATGCACGAGGTTCCGGCGTCAGATACTGTGCCTCAAAAGTTCCTAACACGGGAAACTATTTGGTTTAAAACGTTCGCTTAAAGTATTGTCTAGGATTACTATTGTTTAATTTTCGCAAATTGGCTTTTAGCGTTGAATTATGTACCACGCCCTCTTAAAGCCGTAACATTTGTTTTAGAGCATAAATTAAAAATGTTTGCTTGAAGAACCAATTTAATGTATGTGTTCTTTAATATGTTTGCACTAAATTTGTTTTCTGCATAAATTGCAATTTATAATCAGCGGTAGAAAAAAATAAATACAAATTTTTTCTATCACTGTTTACAAATAGCATTTACTAAATAATTAAAATTTGGGAAGGAAATGTCAAGGAACACATACATTAAATTGGTCCTTCGAACAAACATTTTTTCTTTATACTCTGAAACAAATGTTACGGCTTTAAAATAAGAGTTTGTACATCAGGGGTACAGTGGAATCTTAATAGCGTTCCAGAGACAAAAAATCGTAGTTTTATGTTCGTATGAAACAGTGTTAGTTTAGTGGACATTATTTGTGTGTACATTATTCTCTCAGAAGAAATATTTACTTAGCCGGTTTTTCCATAATGGCATTTCTAAGTCAAAATTTGCGTGTTTTTTATTCATACGCCCCCCGAAAACCAATCAACATATTGAAATGAAATAATTCACAGTAAAAGTATATGTCACTGGCTAGATCTTTAAGTACATGAAAACCCATTCTAACAATGTTTTGTGTTTTTAACATTTTTCTGAAATTTGGAAGTTTTTTTGCTAATTTTACATGTTTTTAAAGTACAAAACCATTTTGTATTGGATGTTTATATACTTGAAGCTTTAGCCCGGGACATGTACTTTGACGGTGAATCATTTCGTTTCGTTATGATTATTGGTTTTCAGGGGCTGTATGAACTAAAAACATGTAAATTTTGACTTTGAAATGCCATTATGGGAAAACTAGCTGAGCAAAATGTTTTTGTAAGAGGATAATGCAGTCCCAAGTAACGTCTACAAATCTAACACTGTTTCATTTAAATATAAAATAATGATTTTTCCCCTTCTGAACGCCCTTAACGAACTTACCGCTAGAGTGGCGAAAATTTTATTCCATCATTCAGTTTTAATCAGTGGTGTACTCAACTAAGGCTTTTGTGGGTTGACCCCCCCCCCCTCCATAAAAAGGCGTAAAAAAGTTTTTGATAATGGTTATTTTTCTGTAAGGTAGGGCTAATATTACAGTTTTACTTACACGTGTTCCATAAATTTAACTGTTAGGATTTAAAACTTAAAATAAAATGTAAGTAAATGCAAAATTATATTTTTAAAAAATTGGCAGGGATGGTCTATGGGGTCCAGCCCTCTCCCTCCTCCTATGTTACGTAAATTCCTTAAACAGCACCATTTTTCACCTTGAAATCCTAATTTTCCAGGGTACAGCCACCGAATCACCCCCCCCCTCAACCACCCGTTTTTCGTTATTCGTCATCCAACACAGGTTTTATCAGCAAAAAAAAAAATCATGAGCAATGGCGTAAGTCCAAAAACCAATAAATTCTTGTTTGAAAATGTTACGATGGGGACACCTAACATTTTATTATGCCCCGTGTATACGAAATTTCAAAGCATGTTAGTTAATTGAGATAGTATAAAATTTAATATAATTATTAACTGGTACCTTATAATAAATACAAAGTAACTACTTGTACCTATTTAGTCTATTAATACGCACAGTAACGTAAATTGTTATGTTTCTATAAAGAGTCATCGCAGGTAACTCGAAACATCCCTGCTTTTATTATACGAAAAGGAAAAATTTCAAGGCCTTACAACCTCCGCTTGAAATTCGTTGCAGCGAGTTCCGAAAATTCCTCTATTCTCATGTTTTTTTTAATATATTTACGAAACAACTTAACTTGCATTACATTTGTATATGTACGGAAATAACACGCACTTCAAATTATGTCTCTATAGTTTGAAAAATTCGGCACGCTCATTGAACACTTGATTTTCGGGTCTCTAAAAAAGGAATTTTCAGGCTGCCGCTAAGCGGTAAATTCAAACAGGATTCGAAAAACACGACGATCGAAACATGCGTTGGACATTAAACCATAGTTCCCTCGGTTAATGTCGCTCAGGAAGAACAATAATAGTGAACTCATGTTGAACGACTTAAGAGTAGATAGAATATTGCATTACATAAGCCGGTCAGCGACATCCTTACCGTTCTATTGAGTTTTGTGTTTCGTGATGGATTTACAATAGCGCGACGTGTACGACGCGAATAACAAAACTTTTCAGCTTGTCAGTCCTGACATTATTAATTTAAATAACATATTTACTGCGTTAAACATGCGAAATATACAGTATGAAAATAATTACCAGCATTGTTAATTTTAAATAATACTACAAATTTTATTTAAAATATATAAAATATAATAAAAATACACTGAAAAAACGGTTTTGTGGTGACTGCAAAACACTTTGTCAATATGAACCTCACCAAATTTTTTTGTAGTGACTACTAAAATTTTTTGCTTTCCCCAATAATGTTTTGCAGTGATAACCAAAAAATTTTGTAACCAGTGCAAAAATATTTGGTGAGGTCCATATTGACATATTTAAGTGAAGAACACACACTTCAAACTACGTCCCTATAATAAAAAAAAATCAGCATGCTTATTGGAAAATGATGTTCGAAACGCTCAGAATTGCTTTTAAAAAAACAGTTTAAGTCCAAATGGGAAATCAATTATAAGAAATAAATGTACCTCAGTTGAGAGGCTTGCATGTGATGTGATACACGCTGGCCAGAGGCACCCTTAGAGATCCGTATATTTTGTGTCTTACTCACACATGAGCAGCCCAAGGAGCCCGTTAACGTGAATGAGTTAAACGTAGGCAGAGACAAGAAAAATTTGCAGATTAGAATTTAATCAGCTGTACGTTGGTGCTGCTTTCGTTTCGATGACGAGCGACTTGTTCGGTTGCTCTGTGCCAATAAATAAAATTAACGAATTGCATGTCCATTCGCTGTATGCCACTGAGTCAAAAAATAGCCAATGAGCAGATTATTAGTACTTAAAATCAGCTAAATCTAGTCTACGAGTCAGTGAACCTTACGGTTTTTTCCTTTTTTTCTAAATATGTGGCAAACGTTGAGAAATTCTTGAAATCCAGCTAATAATATTTATACTAGCGTGAATATTACTATACGTGTTTCATGATGCAATAAGCAGTCTTGAAAGTCCTAAACGCAGCTGGCACATATCAAACATACGACATTGCGAATGCAAGGCCATTTTTGGTCAGCGTGTAGTGTTGCAGAAACCGTAAGTTCATTCATTATTCAAGGAAATTATAATGACCGGCACTCCATACATATATCGATAACACAATTGTTTTTACAAATCTGTATTGTTGTGCGAATTAGAGTACCTTCAACTTTCTCCAAACTGAACTTATGATGAGAATATTTACATATTTCCAAGTTTGAGGCATAAGGTGTATAATTTTCACCGAAACCTATATGTCGGGCATAGTTAAGTTAATTAAAAAATTTTCTAAGTCCTATGAGTTGTGTAGATATATATTTTAACCCCCGACGCAATAAGGGAGGTGTTATAAGTTTGACGTAGGCTACATGTGTATCTGCATTTCTGTCTGTGGCATCGTAGCTCCTAAACGAATGGACCGATTTTGGTGAGTTTTTTATAAAGCTAACGGGATCTAGATGGTTCTTAGCTATGATTCAAGGAAATCTGTTCAGTGATTTAAAGATAATAATCTCTTTTCTAGTTTATTTTTGAGTGAATGTGAGCAATTGCACAGGTCTGATCGATTTAAAATTTAGTATCCTGTGAATCGGTTTTTTTATTTTTAGTTTAAGTCTTAACTTGTACAAAAATAAGCTAAAGAAAGTAAAAACATACAACCGACATCCTTACACCAGTCGCCGAAAGTGAATGCTGCCATGTCCGTAATGCTTTGATGGCCAGCTTATTACTCAATGTGAACTCCCAGTAGTGTCTCAGGAAAGCCATTAAACACACCCATGACGTTATCTGCGCTCGTTAATGTCGCGGAAAGTTTTGGTGTGCTAATGTCGGGGAAATTTTCCAAGGGTAATATTGAAAAACATTCTAACGTATACAAAATAACATGCCTCACTTCATCCTAGATTGCAAGCGCCCGATGGAAAGTAAATCTTAGTACTATGCATATACCAAGCAATACCTTCAAGGAAATTATTTCCAGGTAAGACACTAAAATGACAGGAATATGTGTTAAAAATTGGACACAGGCAAAAACTTTCTGCAAAACGGGGTCACCTACAAAAAAAATTAGAGAAATAAAAAGACTTTGGTGGGTTGTTAAGCGTGCGTTCGTGAAGGTTTCTGCAAAAAAAATATATACTTGGTGTGAAAGAGACGGGCAGGAGGGTACCCAAACAATTTAACGGGCGTTGCAACGCATGCCGGGATAGCTGGTATTAAATAGGAAAAATAAAATTATAAGATGTCATCCGTGGCTGCTAGCAAGATAATGTTAAAGTATACGCACACTTAGAGAAAGGTTTAGTTAAGTAAAAAAAATTGTTAGAACGCAACAAAATAATTTGGCAAGGCGTTAAATAGGTTTTTTTTTATAAAAAGAACCTTATTTTGTTGTTTTCATTGCGTTCCCCAAAAATAAATACTTGTTTGACAGAATTAAATATTTGAATTGCTATACGTGATTTCATTCAAAATGTTAGCGGCTGTTTAAATAAATATCACAATGGACGCTAAATCGTAATTGCATATTACTTCATTTCCTATATTTAGCGAGAAAATCTTTCAATCTAATCAAAAATCTCAGAACATTTAATTTATAATGGAATGTTTTTGTTCAATATTTTTTCAAAGAGAAAAAGCTACGAAACCCAATTAATTGCAATATTTGCTGGATTTTCTCTAACATTTTTCTAGTTTTTCTTGGCTAAATTATTTGATAATTTTTTAAAGAACTACATCGAATGACACCGTACTTGTCTTCCTGAGAGCACGGTGCAAGTACAAATCAATTTGTAAACGAAAGTAGCAAATTTTGCCTATATACCAGGTGTTGTATTATTGTCACAGAAACTGCGTTATTTTATATGATGCTTATTAGCATGGAGGTAAGAATAGAAAGGAGACGACGTCTTGTGACGTATTTGAAGTCGTTTTTTGGGTATCACTAAGGTTAATCCTACTACAGGCTAGAAAGATCAATGTTATACGTTTGGCACAGGAAAAATTTCTGCCACTTGAGCACTGGAATCGCTAGTGCACCAAACTGACCAATCACAGAGCTTTCATAAATTATAAATTACATTAAGTTGATAATTTCAAACGCCAAATCGGTTTCTTTTCACTTAAAAATTAAATTACTAATATAGTTTCAAAGTTTATTTATTTATAATTTTACTACGGTTTCGTAGCGATTGAAGCGAAACTAGTGGCAGAAATTTTCCCTGTACCAAGCTCTCCCATAAGAAAACGTATTTTCTTTCTAACCTGTAGTAGAATTAACCTTAGTATCACATTATGGTACTGAGGCTTTTTGAGGTTATTTATGTTTGTGTTTATTCTCCTTTAAATGATTTAAACATCTGAGATGTTAACGCAAGTACACTATGTAACTAATAACATTGGTTAACTACTTATTTTCTGGAAACAGGGGCTTGAATACGAACGTATCACACAACGCTAAGTTGATGAACAGGAGGTCACCATGTTGTGTCACCCAAAAAAAGGCGGCTTCATGTACGTCCCATACATTTCCATGGGCACGCCCATCCCCTACTTACCAGGCATTTAGCCTTTTACTTAATTACGACCTACTACTCAAAATGACAGCATGAAATAGTTGAAAAACCAATGTACGTAATACTGTGTTTTAACTCCATGCTGTATTCGGTGTTTTGAAAATAAAGAAAATAATGTTTATCACGCTTTTCATTAATTCATAATACATGCTTAGTATTCACTGTCATTAGAAAGTGGTATCACACATATTTATTCATGAAAGTTCACCCCCAGTTATATATATATATATATATATATATATATATATATATATATATATATATATATATGTGTGTGTGTGTGTGTGTGTGTGTGTGTATAACCCCCACACATACATATACAGGATGTCCCGAAACAAACGCATTATAAGCACAGCACGCGAATACTAGATTAAATTAGAGATGAAAAGGTTAAAGGCAAAATTAGTTCACGTGCACTGTGCGGCAACACTGCACGGATAAATTCCCTTCTTGCGCTCCGCGTCCAGGTTATCATTGTATGTATGTTACGTCAAATAAACGTAGGATCATGTTTGGACTGCTCGGGATTTTAACCTACGCCCATTATATGCAGGTCAGTACAGTAGCAGTAAGGTAAGTAATATATGTGTTGTCATATTGTTAATGTAAAATGTCATCGTACATTTTGCCACTAACAATTTCATCTCCAGTTTAGCCCAGGATTCGCGTGGTATGGGATACCCTGGGGATGTGTAAGAAGTAATAGGAAAGAAATCGCCCAGAGCATATATATTAATTAGTTTATTTCAGAGAGTTTGATATTATACGTGCTCAGGTGTCAGGTGTAACAGAATGACAATATATTTTGTGGAGATTCCCAGAAGGAGGTCACTGTGACCTCGTTGAGAAATATGAAATGCCTCGTCACGATGAGTCTGCCGAGATGTAGCGGGGGAAAGGAGAACGTCTGAAGACCATATACGTGCAGTGTTGCCACATTGTACACGTTGAGTGTCATACAAAATTTTGCCACTTACATTTTCGTTTCAGTTTAGCTCAGGATTCGCGTGGTGTGTTTATTTTGCCCGATATTTCTGGACAGGACACCCAGTATGTGTGTGTGTGTGTGTGTGTGTGTGTGTGTGTGTGTGTGTATGTATATATGTATATACATTTATATGTGCATTTATAAACATTTGCAAAGGGATTACATTTAATTTCATTTTCTAGAGTGTGACTATTTATTTTATAGTGTTAGTGGTTTATGTATATTTCTAAATGCGTAGGCCCACATTTTTGCTAACATAATAGCTATAGAATATTGACAGTGGTTATAAACTTGCCATCTACAAACAGAGCACTTCCGTTAAGACGTGTATGTAAAATTTTTCTGAACAGTATTTTGTTTACCATTGAAAGTTCGAATTAAAATCTCCTATGAGTTTAAATATTTTGCCGTGTAAATGCTGCGTTAGGTGGCCATTTTAGAATTTTCGTCAGTCTGACACTGTACACTTGATACTGAACTCGTTACATACGGGATGACCCTTTAGTAGAATTAAGTTTCTGTTTACATTTTTAAACTACAATTTATTTTCTTTCTGATTTTATTAACAGTTCTACGGATTTTTGCAGTCATTGAGGAAGTAACATTTCAGAGGGAGTAATGTTTCTTGCTAACGTATCGAAACACATTCTACGTGTGTCGTCTTACATGTCATTAATTACATAAAACTGCACTACTTCGTTATTGAAGCACGTATGGCAGACAGTTTTATAACTCGGATATTTTTTTATTAACGTTTTATATGGCAATGACACGAATTCATAGTCTTGTTTTCAATATTTCCCTGTCTTACCCGATTCTCAATATTTACTTAGAAATCATTAGACGATCTGCAAAAATATTTACAACCCTTCCTCCTCCAACAGTACCTATGCAGGGTTATTGTATTCACTAAAAGTTTATAACTATAAATTTCGAGTCATTTATTGTATAAATACATTACTTCCCGAGCGAGATGGTGCAACGGTAAAAAAAACTGCATTTGCTTTCGGGAGAAATCGAAATTTTGATTTTCCTTGGTTTTCTGGAATCCTGCGATAATTTCTTACTGTAAGGAATAGAAAGTTTGCTCCATGTTTCTCGTACGTTCGAGCTATTGTTAGCAAGACATAAATCCATACCTACATTAGCATATTATGTTTCATTTGCAAGGCAGGGTTTCTTCATAATGGTCAAAATTTGCAGTTCTTTTTTTTTTTTTTTTTTTAATTTTGCTGTTAGTAGAGTGTGTGAACGGTTTCTCAGTCAGAAATGAATACATACTATAAACACTAAACACTTGAAGTCTTAATGTTTAAAAAATGTATATTAATATATTCCAAAACATGAACTGATTTTGATATGTGCAAATATATACTAGGAGGGAATTTCAATTGACAACTGATAAATCGTACACGACCCTTACGCAGTGACGTCAAGCATTTCTTTACGTTTTGTAGTATTATTTTTAGTGTCCTTTGAACTAGTATTTAATTGCATTAATATATATTGGCCGTAAAATGTTTTTGAGATTATGTGCACACTAGGTAACAAACGTTTATAAAACATTCTGAACTGACACTTTTATTTAACGTTAATACTATAACACCTAAACGATATTACTCAGACCCTCCGTTTCGCTACACGTGCGGGGAGTTAAATGTTTATATCAATATTTATAATATTTAAATCAGCAACTTAATTATCTAAATACAAAATTTATTTCACTACTAAAATGGCTTTATTCTTTACAATGTTCAGAGAAGTTTCATTCTGTTAGCCGAACTGTAAAAATGTAGGATTTGCTTCGTACCTGTCACAAGTAGGCTACTGTAAAAAATCATGTCTAGTTACATTCCTTGACGAAAATAATAATCACTATCAGTAACCATTAACAATTACGTTTTTCCTTGATTACATCTCTTTAATAGGTACATAATTTCTTTCTTTATTACAGACTCGTATATTGTGTTTAATTTCAATTTACTTACTGCACCTGACTCCCACCCACTTAAATTTCGTTTCGGCTTACAGTAACAATTTTAATTTTCCTTGGTGAATCGCAAAACTGAGCGTTACCTACTTCAAACATTCATTAAACAATTCGTATAGTCAAAAAAAATTGTTACAAGTTAATTAGTCCTATTGTTAATATCATCAACGTAATATATGATTTTTAATAAACCAACGTAATTCTCAGCGTACAGCCAAAACTCTATTTTGTGTTAGTAACAGCAACCAACGACCTTCCATGTTACATACTTGCCGTTCAGAAACGTACACTAAATATTGCGGGATGTGAATCCGCGAGGATGTTGTTAATTACGTAAGACAGACAACGTATAGCTTACCTCAAATATAAGGTGCTGCTTACATTCCGAGCACTGTTTCGTAGCCACTGAAATTTTTTTCTCGTACTTATAGAACTGGTAGGTGTCGACAATTTGCTCCAAGAGTAGGCCTATATGTTTTGTTTTTGTTCATTACGACACACTGTGTCCTAATGTGTCCTGTGTTATTATACACCGTTTGTTTTCCGTTGCAAAAAAAATACCAACCTTTTTACTTTAATAAGCGCATATCTGCCTTGCAAGATGAGCTAAGTTTATAAGTTGCTGCTCACATATTGTCAAGAATTTCCACAGGCATTTACCCTTCAGAAAATATGTTTACTGTGACTTTTCGAACAGAGCTAGCAACAATAGTAGTATCGTAGTTGCTAGGCGTTATTTATATGAAAATAATAGTTTTGGAATACTTTCCTAGAAAATTACTTGTGAAATTATACTCTGTTTATTATAAGTTTGGATAAATTTGACAGCAACTTATAGGCAATAATTTTCAGTATTTTGTGATTTGTTGCACAATGCAGGATAATTTTTTGCTCTGAACCTGAAATGTCCATTTCATCAATTGTACTCCAATGTGTGTCTTGTGTAGTAACACAAATAACAAAACATTACAAATTATTGCCCATAAGTTGCTGTCAGGTTCATCCAAACTTATATGAAATGGAGTAAACCAAAATTTACAGTAAAAATTATAGAAAACTAGGACGTCTCGGTTTTTAAATTACGGGTTCTATATAACTCTTTTCTAATGTATATTTTACAACTATAACTTTTAAAATAGTGTTGATTGGCTACTTTTGACACCTACAAAATCTAGTATATAAACGATGTTAAAGAGAAAACTATAATCGAAATAGTTTTTAAGGAATTAGTCTTGACCTTCTTAAAAGTAATTTTGAGGTGTCTGCAGACTTATTTACCAGAAATCACTTTTGTAAACTCATTCGGAAGGCATGTCTGTAAAATATTTCCGTGAATAAACTGCACTTTTTACATTGTAGTAGATTCCTTCACGGCACCGTCGTAACTTCAGTTTCACCTGGCAGCAACGTCCAAGACAAGAAACATGATTCAGCTAATTTTTCAAACGCTGAGCAAGAGGCATTCAGTTGCAAGGCTTCGTGGCGTCAACTGCTGAGCCAAGCAAGTTGTACAGAAACACGAGTGTTGAAATGTATAAACAGTCTCTGCAAGTGCAGCGTGACATTACTGTTCGGTATACTTCCACTACACAAATGAACGTTGCTAATTAAAATAATCGTAGCACACTGCTAACGCGTATGTACTGGCCCATGTTTCTTCCTGTTTGATAAGACGCTAACTACTTCCCAGATAAGCGTTAACATTTTCAAGTGTTGTGTGCGGGAATGAGAACGTTGATCATGCAAATTTAAAGTTATTTTTCGTATTATGATAAGAAAAATTAATTTCTCAAGCTAAGCCAAATATTGTAATATCTGTATCGTGAAAATTTTCAAATAGGTGGAAATTTAAACTACCAAAAAGCCTCTGATAATATTAAGATAACACAACGGGGAAGCTTTTCGCTTAGGAAGCAGGTACGAGAAGTAAAGCTAATAAAGAGGATATCAAAATAAATTATTGTGAAGTGGCATTTCACATAATCACAATATGAAGGCAAAATAGTTAATTTTATATTTTACTTCACATAATTAAATGACTGATATGAAAAGTAATGATTTTTTTTTGCTCATTTGTTTAGTTGGATCCTTGAACTTATTCTGTAAATATGCCAGAAAAATGCAACAAAATTTATTGAAAGTACATTTTAGAAGACATAGCCTTTGAAAATGCATTGAAAGTAAACAATTAAGTGTTTATCGTAAAAAATACTGCATTGGGTTTTAGTTTTAAGGCCTATATTTAATTATAAGTTTATAAACTCTTTTTAACTTAACTATGTGTGTATATATGTGTGTGTTTGTATATATGTATGTATACATACGTACATATATATCTTAATATATAAAATGAAGTGTCCTGACACACTCACTCATCAACGCACAGCCCAACCCGCTGGACCTACAACAATGAAATTTTGAGGGAAGCTTCCGCTTGGCCCGTAGGCACCCACTAAGAATATATTTTTCGAAATTCGATAATTAAGGAGGTGAAATGGGATGAAATGTGTTTTCAAATAATCCCTTATAACTCATTAACCGGGACAGCTATAATATTTTTTTAACTTCATAATATTGCCCAATGAACTACATATTTGCAAAATTTTTCGAGTTTGCGAAATTCGAAAATTAAGGGGGTGAAAAGCCGTAAAAGTGTTTTTCATTAATCCGTGATTTCACCTAAACCATTTCAGATAGTGAGGTGAATTTTTCTTTAAATTGATGCTAAAGTAAATATCTAAAAAGTATTTTTAGGATTTTTCTAAATTCATCCTTGAAAGCTCTTAAAAAATTAAACGTGTTTTTTAAATTAATCCCACTTATCTCTCAAACCAGTGGAAATATTGAAATGGTTTTTGCTTTAAAATAAAATTTACGTAAATATTTAAAAAAAAAATTCTTTCAGGATTTTTCGAAATTCGTCCTTGAAACCTGTTTAAAAATATGTAATGTGCTCTCAAATAATCATCTGTACCACTTATACCCGTTGAGATATCGAGATGATTTTTTTGATAAGAATGAAGCTTATGTAAATATCTACAACTCAAACTCGGAATTTTATTAAATTCGAAAATTTAGGATGTGAAAAGCAGTAAAACGTTACAATCTCCCGAAAAAAAGAGAATGATCATGGAACCTACTCAGTCATCTTTGGACTGTAGCCTGTACATACGAAAGAATTATCACTGCCTGCCTTTTAGCATTCACTCAGGTATTGTATAAAGTTTGTGGTGTGGGAGAGGTGGGGTTACGGGTTCGTATCCTGCGCAAGACTTTGCGTTGGGAATTACTATGACATAATACGAGCATATAGCGCGCGCTCTTTACACTGAGCGAAGACAATTTATAGTTCACTGTTATTGAGTACGCTAGCTGTTACATTTCTACGAACTTTCAAACTTCAACATACTTGTAACCTAAAATATACCGCGTTCTTTCATAGCACTCCTATACGCACGTGTGATATATTTATCAACTATTTTAGTGTGTTGTTACAATAGTGCTTAGGGTGTATTGTTGCCACGGCTGTAGAAGAACAGGTCTGGACACTCGCCTGGATATTTGACCCCCTTGATGTTTGGCTGTAGTTCACCAAGTTACCGAGAATATTGTGTTTTATTGGCGCTGATGTTACGGCGGTCGGACTAAACTCCGCCCACTTCCTTCCCGCTAAGATAAACTACTTATGAAAACGTATTTTTTATTAATTTATGAAATACTTTCTTTATTTACAAATTTAAGAAAAGGCTCCAGCAATCTTTATTTACTTTATAAATTTAACACTGGAAAAAAGTGGACGGAGTTTGAGTCCGACCGCCCGGAAAACAGCGCCAAAAAGTACAACATTCTCGGTTGCTTGACGAACTACAGCCAAACAACAAGGGGGCCAAGCAAAATACATTGTTAGATAGGCGAGTGTCCAGACCTGTTTTTCTACGACCGTGATTGTTGCATATTTTCTAGAAACTGTGCAAGTTAGTGCTTGAAAAGTCTTGATTGAAGTTCATAGCACAACAAATTCATATGTAAATTAAAGGTACATTAAATGAAGTAGTTTTTATTTAATCGGTTTAGGTCATATAAACTACTAATACGCTGATTAAATAAAATTAAAAGATATAACATTGATGAAAGTCGTGTTTTCAATCGTAAGCATTGTGTTGAAACTCTCCTCTTGCACGCCAATAACATGGTGGGGAGCCGCAAGCTTCACCAACTTGTTTCAGTGTCTCACGTGCACATCTACAGCTTTGCTTCACTGTTATTGGCAGTGTGTCTCAGTGCAGAGACGTTGCTTATTTGACTGTGCCAACGAGAACAAGGTTACTGCGACACCACTCGTCAGTTATTGACCACAAGTACCCCAAAACGCTGACAGATAAGATCGTTCAAACCTGACCATGAAGAAGGTTTGCAGATGTGCACGTAAGATATTGAAACCAGCTGGTACCAAATTGTTTTCACGGAAAATCAGTAGCTATAAACCCAACCGAAGATGGATTTCCCAAAGCGCAAAGTAACTAATGAACTTAGCTCTGTGGCTAAAGTCTCATGCAGCTAATAATCGACCAAGTACTCCTACAAAAAGGCAACACTTCTGTATGTCTGGCTATTCTATGACTCCTCACAATAGTTTGTTTTTCTGATCATGCGCTGTCTCCCGGATGCGTGCTCCCCACGCTCGCAGCACCATCTCTTCCTGGGTTTCCCTACATGTTTCCAAGGTTATTCCTAGATGCTTTTGTTTACTACAGCCTCCCAACTCGCGCCCCCATTACACGAGAAACACGTATGGGCACTTACCTCTTGAGCAACTTGTAATTATTTGCTTGTCGGACCTGTTGGAGTCCTGAACGATTGTTTAGTACCAATCGTGCAGCGTAATAAATTAAAAATCCGCGGGCAAGGCGCTGAGCTTGTCTTTCCGTCAGCTGGCCATCTTACGCTATATTTTAACGGTAGAATAATTTAGATAAATACAACTCTGAAATTTCAACGTCTAAAACTGGCACAGGAACTGCCATTCCAGCCATTTTCACTCTTCAAGAATACGCATTAGAAACATAAATTAAAACTGGAAATGAGTCGTCGCACTAGCAACGAATCTTAAGTGCTGTTCGAAAACACACCTCATAGACGGTCATGTTATGTAAGCTATGGGGTCATGCAGGATTGCACAGTCACGTAACCAGGTTCGCTTGATCGCCATGTTAGGTCTCGTCACTTATTGGGCGATTGCAAACTCTGTTTGAATGGCTCGTGTTGAAATTTTTGTCCGGCCCAACTCACGCAAGGATGATTTTTGAATAAACTTGTTTTTCGTGATGTTCTGCACATCGCGCTGCGGCCTAACCAGATCAGAATTAGCAAGATCACTCTTCCTTTAAAAACAAATCTGCAACAATCCACTGCCAACTTTGGCTGTATGTAATAAATCTAAAACCAAACTTATACTTAAATGAATACAAAACAATACTCTCTTCAACATCAATCTTGGCCTCATTTTTCTGTTCATACTGATTATTATTATATGATGTATATTGATTGTAGAATGTCAATTTATTTTGTAATTAGTTTTTCAGGTGTGGCTTAGTAAACGGATTTTGACAGAAACCCGTGGGCCTGGTTTTGTGATGAAATTGGTGGACTTAATCGAATTCCGTAGTTATATGAGATATGTTGATCGTGTGTTAATTGCGGCGTTTTTTAAAATGGGTATATGTCATCGTATTTTAATTCAGTTTGATTTCCTGAACAGACAAATTATTTCTTCTAATCACTGTTGGTGCAGGGTAATGCTTCGGGATGGGTAAATAACTTCACACAGTACAGCCTGGAACTGTGACAATATTACGCAGGACATAAAATAAAATAATCATACTGCAATATCTACGTGTTGTCCATAGTAAAGCGAGTACTTCTCAAGGCCACCTTGAAAATAAAAATAATAAGAAAATTAATTTCATTCTGGGTTTAGTCGCTAACTATCGAGTAGGATGGAATCATAGTGTATATATGTGAGCAAGTGGTAGAAAAAAATACTTGTGGAGATTTTATAAGGTCACTCACATTTTCAGAACATCCGCTACAGAATACAAAGTTTATATCACATAGCCAAAGAGGGAGATAATGAAAATAAAAGCTTTACTTAATAGCTTGAGATATTATGAGTTTACTTGTCAGTAGTTTTCTAGGGCAGAACAATTATTTGTAAAGAATTTTTTAATTTTTGTCACAAAATTAAGAATAGCAATTCTATATTATACGCAGAAAAATTGTTTTAAATATTAATTCATAAATTTTCAGAAAGTACAATATGAAAAATATACAAATTTGATCTTTTTTTGTAGTTTCCGTAAAACTATTTTCTAGACAGTTAAATTCAAATAAATTTAATCCCATAAATTTAAGACACACCACGAAACTTAAAATACGTTTTGTAAAATAAAATATGGCACGCACTAGTAGCCACACACAAAAATATTCAGGTCATTAGTAAGTGCACATTTTACAATAAACAGGTATGTAACAGAAAGTCGTGAACTTAGAAACCAATAATCACGGACTTGAAATAGAGTCGTCGATCTTAGGCACGGAAGAGAAATACAGAGGAGACGATAGCGACATTTCTACAAAAAACTTTACAGAGAAAGCTGCAATCAAAGCTCTCAAAGTTAGTTTGACATCACGCCCTCTTCAATAATCTACTGGAGGCTTTTAAATATGTTTTTCTACCAAAATTAAATAGATTTATTATCAAAAACCTTTTCTTCTTACAGACTGCATTTTATTTTATTCTTATCTCATAAAACTATTTATATACCCCGTAGTAGTTAGTGTTTAAGAAATTGATATAGTATATTGTTAATTTCGAGAGAAGCAAGAATTATAACGTCAAAAACAGCGTTGTTAATCAGCATTGTGTCTTAACTGTGGCGTAGGCTATTGGTTTAAAGTTAATTTTATGTGAAGAATTTCATACGAAAACGGATTACCCAACATACTTCACCGCAATTTTAAACGTATAGTAGTACACAAATACGTATATATATCTTCTATATTTACTAATTGTTTCTACTTATAGACAACATTTTTTATTCAAAGTTTTTGCATGTAGTTTTCGCATTGCATTATAACATTCAAAATTGCAGATTTACAGTTCATTAAAGAACTTCCTCGGCTATACAGTTTGTTAAAACTGAAAGAAAATGTACAAAGCTACTACAAAACATCCATTAAATTACACAAGTAATGTGATTCATAACTTAAACAATTGCATAAACAAAGACATTAGGCTTATACTATTTTTTAACTGTAACTTTCCCCTTATTTTTATAAAACAACTTTTACTACTGTGACAAACATTGAATTACTAGGCAAGTTTTTTTATTCGTTCTTGTTAAATTTACCATCAGACTTTTTTGTTTAGTTGTATTTGTGTACATAAATAATCGCAAAATTTATAATTTGCCCTGTTATTTGGCAATACTATTAAAACCATTTTTTTTATCTGAACAATAGATTATTGTTAATGTCTACAAGCTGAACACTGTTAACAACTGACAGTTAATACCAGAGTGAAGAGGAATTACCTATCGTAATATCGGTATTGATGTTACACAATAAAGTGAACACTTTTGACTACCATCTTGTCTAGAATAATTATTCAAAATTTTACTTTTTGTGACCTCATACGTTAACTTTTGATTTAAGTACAATCTATAAACATACTTGTGTGACTTTGTTTACATTAAACAGTGGCAGGAACTATATATTAACTGAAATGATAAAAGAAACCGGGCTTCAAAAGTTCTTACTTTATCCTGAACCAACTAAAACAAGCTATTATTTTTATTTAAGTGTGCTTTATGACTCTATGACAAAAAAGTATTTCGAATCAGTTACACACGAAGTAACACAAGGACCGAAACTAGGAGAGGAATTGGCCATGGTATTTGCTGCTGAACCATCCCAGAATTCGTCTGGAGCGATTTCAGGAAACCATGGAAAACCGAAATCAGGGTGGTCGGAGCAGAGAATTGAACTCGGGTCCCCCGTATTGAGATTCCAGAAAGTTTCCGTTGGCTGGTCAATTGAACCCGTGGGTATGCATTTGGGTTACCCGCAGTACAATGAAATTACACCTTACTCACACATTTGGGAATAAGGCGTGGAGACGGTGTGTCTGTTGAAAGTGTCTGTCTAAAAAATGTATGAGGTAGGGGGGAAGGTTATCCGAGGGTTAAAGCATTACACTCAGAAGTGCAGACTTTACAACTGGGAGCCCGTAGGAATCTGCTTGCACCGGAGGATGGCATGATACGAAGCCGTACAGTGGAGAGGCGTCGGAATAAGAAGGTTTGCGGAAACGGGAGAACCCCAAGAAAACTCGCCGACGAGCGACATCGTGCGGCACGACTCCCATATGCGAAAATCCGGGGCCCAACTCCGACGATGGTCGAACGAAGAACTCCTTGGTGGGAGGCGAGTGTTCTGACCACTATACCACCGTGGGACCTAACACGACTGGCGCATGGACGTCGTTGCAGCGTGTCACGCGTATTCTTTTTTACACGAAACAGCTTAACTTATTCATATTATGCTTATCTACGAAAACAGCACACACTTGAAACTATGCTTCTATGTTTTAAAAAATGCAGCACGCTTGTCAGAAAAATGATTTTCGGGCTTCTCAAAACGGCTAAAAACTTTTTTTTTTTACTGCTGTAACTCCAAAACCAAAAAAATATTACCTGAATTCGTGAAGTGTAAAGCGAGAGGCATGTGTTAGTCTTTGCTTCACACTATTCGAAAATAAAATATTTTGGTCACCACTTTAAGTCCCGTAGGGAAAAAGACTGCAACGAAATCCTTGCACGTCAGTTTGGCGCGCTGAGAATAGAGGCGATACGCTTCTTGTCAAGCGTGTGACACTGGCTCTTATCGCAACGCTGTTCCCACCCGTCCAAGAAGGAAATTCGACACCGGCTGTGTAGTACACGGTTGGTCACACAGGAAATGCAACATTAAGGCCCGCTCGTTAGTTTAGCAGTGGTTTCGAATTTTTTTTAACGCAAATTAATACATATATAAAAAATTCATTCTGGCAGTTTTAACACTTATATATCATGGCTTGTATATGAATTTTTCTGTTAAAATACACCAAACATATTTTTAAATTTTTGCCCCAGAAATAGCACATATTTTGTTCAAAGTAATCCAAAATGGAGCAAAATAATTTTTTGCAAGCAAACGGTACATTAATTTAAAAAAATGCCTTGGCAAAATTGTATATCGGATGAATGTACATTGTCTCAAATTTTTTTCAAAACATTTGGTTAAAAAGTATTCAAGTTTATTTGCAATTGTCTGAAATAAATGAAATATCATGGCCTTAAACCATTTTGCGATACGCACGTGTCAATGTTTACTGTGTGGCACTGATGGTGTCACATTCTTGTGTGTCCACGTGTTTAACTAATCCCACGTGTCAAGTAATGCATTTGGAGTGACAGGGCTTGCTTATAACCTAAATACACAAATTAGCATACCCTCTCTTGCACATTGCTACTTAAATTATTGCGGTAACTACGGACGTTAGACAATTTGTTACTTGATGAGTATTATGCTGCATTTGTACGTATAAGCCCCATTATACAGTTTAAAAATGTTGTATTTTTAAATAAAAGTTATTTGTGAATTAAATTCCAAACTATTTTTGTCTAAAACTTCTTACATAAACATTTATAGGAAGTACTTGTAGGCTATACAAGTAGAGTAGGAATTGTGCTGGACGATGCCGAGGTCGACGAGCCTTACTCGGGAATCTCCCGTTTCCCACGTCCCTTAATTATGGCTCTGCTGCATACTTACCGTAAATAACTACTTACCAGTGCTACAAACCTTGCTGTTATACTCTGACCAACATATCTTCACTTCACTTCAAAGCCAACGCTGTCGAGGTAGCTGCCAAGGTGGACGTATTGTTGCCTATTTAAGGCATAGAAGTGTGGAATCATTTAAGACGACACGCCTTGCCCTAGACTCTAGACGCAGGTCACTGAACTGGTGTGCAATATTCTCGCCGGTAGCTCGCCTCTATAAGACACCATTGCATGACGTACTTCTTTATTGGTTTAGTTGGTACTTACGTATCCTCGAACATCACAAGGCCTTGGTACAGATACACGGTGTGAAGGGGAAAATAGTCGATAATTAAGAAACCATCACAGAATCCTCTTGGAGTGATTTCGGAAAACTCTGGATAACCGACATCCAGGATAGGCGGAGCCGGGAACGAACTTGTGACCTCCTGAACGCGAGGCGAATGTTTTACAATTTCAACCATATCGTTCCATAATGTTAAAGATAAACGTGTATTTCACACGCATATGCCTTTATTAAGATTCCGAATAATATGTTCATAATTACAAAGGACCGTAAAAATTACAAGTTTTTCACCGCTTATGACAGCGTAAAAATAACCTTTAAAATTTATGGTAGAATAGAAAACATATATTCACACGAGCAGTGCTTTTTGAGTGATATTACTAATCAGACATCACTCGTGCATGCTGAGCAAATTTCGAACAATCTTCTATGTATTGGACGAAGATTGACACACCTCTCGCCTTCTTGGGTAGGCGGCCACTTTACTGTACAAGATATGTTTAAAATTTCATTTCTAAAATCAGTAACCATTTTTTCTTTTATTGTTTTGATACTATTCAAGAGTTTTGTTTGTTAATGTGAATTTTACGGGAAGTTCTACTCCCACTATAATTAGAGGCACGTGAAATTCGCGGATTCAGTGACTTGTCAGCTAGACTCCACATTCCTATACATATTCCAGCTCGTGTTATCCGTTAATTCGCTGTCAAACCTGTAACAAGTAAAGCGTAATTCGTTCCACGTTTTATTTCAAATGTGTTATTGGCTGAGAGTTTTCAAGGCGGTATCAGGTAATCTGTGATATAATCGGAAAGTAATAAAAATTCACATGCGTTTGAATTCCAGCTCGTCCTGAAACGAATCTGCGAATCACGTACCTCTAACTATAATTCACTATGCAGAAAAACTGGCAACACGTTTTCAATTTACTTTTTCATAAGTTATAATCACGTAATATCAATACACTCCGTCATGACTCATCCGGTATATGCCAGAAATTGTTGGCCTGCCCTAGTGTAAGGACTTGTATACTCTTTGTATTGTTTCGTATTTCTTCAGTAAAATTTG
The DNA here is from genome assembly GCA_003012365.1 of Medauroidea extradentata. Lineage (NCBI taxonomy): Eukaryota > Metazoa > Arthropoda > Insecta > Phasmatodea > Phasmatidae > Medauroidea > Medauroidea extradentata. Next base: position 65,797 of record PNEQ01071264.1, read on the forward strand.
ACGGCTGCTTACGTACAATAACTGTTAATATTTTGCAACATGTGTCGGAATGCAAGACAAAATTTACAGTACAAATAGTGAAATGCACATCTCAGGTCCGTTTTAGAACTAAAAATATCTTGAATTGTGAGACATGTGAAAAAATCCTTAACAGTTATTGCTTAGAGGCCAGAAAATTTCGCAGGTTCACTGACCTGTAGGCAAATATCCGAGAATATCTGCTGACAGCAGCTGATTATTGGTTGCTCGTTGACACAGTGATACCACTTGATTCCATCTACATTTAGTCGCTTCTTTATTGTAGTGTTACAATTGTTTGGGAGATAGCTTGTCGCCAAAAGAAAACGCGAATTTTTTAGGTCCCTAGTTCTTCCCCGTAGGTAGATGGTCTATCGCGAAAATGTTTTGTGCGAACATGCCCTTGAAATCGCTGTAGTTTCTTGAAACACATATTGAGACGTGGCCGTCTCAGGAATGAGTATCTAGCGACGTCACTGTGGACGAGACGTGTAAATATACACCAAGTTAGGAAAAGGTATTCTAGTATGTCTATGATTTTATAAATATGTCGTAACTTGGCAGATAGGAAATATATATATATGTGTGTGTGTGTGTATGTGTATATGTATATATATATATATATATATATAT